>LTAE01001385.1:9374-42715 GCA_001647135.1 Pontederia paniculata | reverse complement strand
CAATGTTTTACTAGTCTATGGTAGTTTTAGTATAGTTATAGTAACTAACTCATACATGTTATAAATACATGGATGAGTTATAGGTTTAGGCAGCCTTTGAGAAGTTTATTATCATCCTTGTAATTGGAGTTTGGTCCACTCCACACGGACTATGGAGATTTGTCATCTCGAATGGACAAGTTATTAGTTGTAATAGTGTTTAAGATTCTTGCACTTTTACTACTAATAACATTTATCTTAGTTTTATTTCTCTAGTTATTCTCATTTATATTTCCAGCCTCTATCATCTTCTCTCATTAATGGAACAACTTGAAGGCAAGTCTCCTGACTCATCCATGACTGTTGGATATTGTTCTCAAGAAAATTTTTAGTCAAGGAGGTTTTTAAAAATCTGACCTAGGTTATCAGATTGGAGGGTGATGATATTAGAATTGATTGCAATATAATTTGGAAGCTGCGGATACCACAACGACTCAAAATATTTGTATGGTTGCTTAGACGAGGACGACTACCAACTAGATGTTACAGACAAAGATGGGTGCAAGGGGCCAGTACTAATTGCTTATTTGGTGACACAGCAGAAGAGGATGTTGATCATCTCTTCTTTGGTTGTTCAGTGGCTACAGAGGTACAGTTCAAAGCAGGATGTAGGTGGATTGACAACTCAATCGATAGTGAGTTTCTAGAATTCTTTCAAACTAGGTGGAAATCAAGAACATCGAGTTCGGGTCTATGTCCCAAGAAGGAAGAGGGTAACACCATTTGCTTTTTTTCTGGTCCTTATGGCCCCAACGTAATGCATGCTTATTCAAAAATGAGAGTTTATGTGGAGAACATTGTAGCTGTTGCAGAAAGCTTGGTGGGAGAGTGGATGAATCATTGAATTTTTTTTTTACTAGTATGTACATTTATAGAAATATCAGCTTTTGGTAACCATCCTCTTTCATCTCAGAAAAAACTAAAATATTCATATTACTTTAGGGTGTGTTTGTATTGAGGAAAGGAGAATGGGAGAAGATAAAGATTGTTAGTATAAAACTCAATGAAGGAAAAGATGTGCTGCAACAAGGTTGCGTGTTATGGTATTTGCAGAGATCGATATGCCATCCTTCATACATGATCTTTGATTCTCAAGCCCCTTTGATAGTGAGTCAGATCCTGTCGGTCTCCTTGTTGAGTTGATAACTTCGGACCTCGTTGATGCTCCTATGTTGAGTTGTCAATTGTTCTTAAGAAAGTTCATCATATGTCCTCCCAAATTAACGCACATCTTTTCACTAATTCTGATATTATTTCACACACATATTATGATTCATCCTGATCTACATGAAATTCCTACGAGAAGAGCTATTTTACTGAGTTATTGTTTCTACATATTCCAAAGTTCTCACGTGGGCTTCATCGTCAGTGTCTCTTCATTCGTTGGATCAGTCATCTACCTATTGTTACCGCTTGGATTTTTGAAATCTAGATGTTGTCCTTTGGCAACTCTACCATCTTGCAACTCGTCAGAGTCGAGTTTTTTCATAGCCCGGGAGAATTGATGTAGAACAAAAAGAGTATTATGGTCCTTATGCCCTAATATTTGGTCCTCAGTATTATGGGCCTTTAGTATAACCCATTAGTTTAGTTTCCGTTTATTAGGTTCGTGGTTATTTGGTACACAAGTGTTTTACAACTCTATATAAACCCTATATTGGTTGTATCAGAATACATGTTTGATGAATGAAAACTATTTGCTTATGTTTATTTCGTAAATAGATAACTTGATTAGAGTTTAGGAGTAGATTAGTTTAGTAGATCTCCACCAAAAGGGATTTCCCTCCATTTTTCTCCTTCATGTTAACCTCTTTCCCCCTATTATTTCCTTCCTATATCCAAGCACACCCTTACTAAATCAATGGTTGATAATTGAGTCTGATAGAATGAAGTTCAGAAAGGGACAATTGCTAATAAACCTCTTTTTTTTTTCCTTTTTTCAAAACAAACTTCTAAACAATTATGCGAACAAAAATAAATATGGATAAAAACTTGTTACTATAGACTCAAGTAATTAACTTCACCTGAAGCTTTCGAGCAAGATCTTCATGGCTGTGCAATCCAGCAGGTTTGCTAGCAGCTGCTTTTGCATTGTTTAACCTTTGAGAAACTTCTGCCTGAGAAAATGCAAGAAAGCTCCAAGAGTAAAAAAACAGCAATTGATGTTTTTTCTTCAAGGACATAATCATAGGTAGAAAAGTCGAGAACATTCATATTCTTTGTAACATTAAACAATTATGCAAATTTTCCAGATGGAATCTTAATATTCATTATCTACAAGTTTGTGCAGATGTGAGGTACTCCAGAAAAAGATGAATCCCAACATGTTCAACAAGAGTACCATGCATTTATCACAAACTCGGACTGGTTGTGCATTATCATCTGCTGTAAGAGCAATTCTCCCCTGAGTGCACTTGTCACAGAAAATATCACCACAGTTTCTACAGTGATGCTGAGAAGAGAATGGACCAAAATTACAACATGAAATGCCATGTTTTTGGAAAAAAAGATAAATAGCAATGAATGTCATCCTATTTTTTGAGGGTATCATCTAAAGATTACCCTGCGATTAAAAGCTCCAAACTCAGAGCCACATGATGTGCATTTGCTTACGGCTTCATCTGGGACCTGAAGATGAAGAAACACAATGCTTTCGTAAATTTGATGAAGATAAATAATTTCTGATAGTGATACAATAGACAGGTCACACATCAAATTAGAATATGAAAAAGAAGGTATAAGTGCAACAGAATTCCAAGAAGAAACTCAAGTTCCCCAGGTGCACCCATAAATGGAATTACATGTACAAAAACAGCATTGAAAATAGAAAGATCATTCCGTAATTGCATTAGTCAGAAAGAATCAAAACACCCAATATACAAGTGATCATAGGATGAATAATCTAACTTTAGAATCCATAATTTGTGTCAAGCATGTAGGTGGAACAAATTTACTCGAGTTATACAGTCAAGTATTACATGTCTTCTAAGCTCAGTGTAACAATAACAGATGATGGTAAATAGAGATTTTCATTACATGTCAATATTTTGGTTTCATGTAGCTTGAAATGAAAGCAATAAAGTAATATTTTCATTCTTCCTTCATTGGTTGTGCATCCATACAGATTTCTAACACCCCTCCAATATGTGAATCAATTATCTAGCAACCCATGAAATATGAATATTAATAATGGGAATCAAATACCCTATGCCTTGGTAGGAAAATAAGCAACTAGTAATTCCTTATGGGTAACCATTTTGTAAAAACTACATGAAGAAAACATTAATGTAAATGCAGGGCCCAAGATCCTCACTGGAGCAGCTCTATGGATTTTCTTTTTGAGAGGGAGCAACTATATGGATTAACAATCTCAACCAAGATAAGTATGTGTATTGAAACGAAGAAAAGGATAAGCACAAGCAATTACCCAATGATCCTTCTCCTCATTGGCAGGTTTGATCAAGTTCACCCAATCAATCAAACCTTTTTTCTTTTCACCTGATTGTTCAGATTGCTTTCCAGAATCAGCAGGTGATTTGTCTCTAATGAGGGTCTCTCTTCCACCCATCTCCTTAAGCTGTGGTTTCAAAAACTCTTAAATGAGCTAATGGGAAAAAGAAATCAAGGAAACCATCAAGTTCTGAAAAATCAAATAAACTTCATAAGAGCTTCATCCCTTCCAGACAACCAGTGCAGAAAATGTTAAAAGAGTAACCCAAAGCAGTAAGAAATTAAACTGGCCACCTCACCTGCACTGATGCTGCTGTCACTGTGTCAAGTATGGTATTTGTAGTATATCTATTTGATTGGAGTCTTATCCGCCTTGGATCAATATCGACAGAACTCTTAGACCAAAATGTAAATGTAGATGTATCTGTCACCTGTTAAAAAATAGATGAGAATCCAGGACTATTGTAGAATCTAAAGTTTAACAAGATTGAAAGGAAATCACGAGAGCACCAATAAATAATATCTAAAAAACTTACATCCCATCTTGTAATATTCTCAAGCGGGTAGATTCTCAGTGTTCTATTTGTGCTTGGATCAAGCATGCGAATTCCATCTAAGCCGATCTGTGAAACAATATGAAAGGTTAACTAATTTTGTGGTTCATCCAGGACAAATTTACAATAGAGAACAAAACATTATGGATCTGGATTTGGAAATTTTCATGTTTTAATTAGCTTTTTGTTATACAATTACTGTTGATAAGATATCTATGGACATGACAAATCAATGCCAAACCAATGTGAGACATGTTCCAGAGAGAAACTTTTGTTAGGATTTGATTCAATTCTAATATAGAACCATTCTGTATTAGTAAAAAATATAGTCGGCTGATTAAAACAATAGTGGGAGGTTACAACCATCAGTCCATTTTCTCCATTACTAGCTTTGTTATAGTTGCAGATAACCAACCCTTCAAGTTATTTTTTCTCGAAAACCCATCAGGTTATAAATATACTCGAGAGTTCTAGCTTTGTTTTCAACGTCAGTCCAATTAATTTATTTATCAACCTTGTAGTTGGAGTTTGATCCACTTCACATGGACTATTTATTTTGAACATTTGTCCTCACAAACAGACAGGTATTTAGTCCTGATTGTTTGTAGGGTCCTAGCACTTTTGTGACTAATAACATCTCCCTTATTCCCATTTCCACATTCATTTGTTCACTTATATTTTACGCATATATCAACTTCCTTTGTTATTCAATATTGGAATCCAACTAATTGAATTTATCTGATTTATATTCAGGTCAATTTTTTTGGAACATGTGAAATATATATAATATCAATCATATTCATATTTAGTTTGAGTCCAGTGGTTAAACTTTAACATAAAATATAGCATAAGATGCCACAAAAGATAACAGTGACTAATGCAATAAGATGGCATAAATTTCCTTAGATGACAAATAGGTGAGGGACTTAAGAGATACTTTTTTGCCCTAAAAAAAACTTAAGAGATACTTTCAATTCTTCACACAAAAACCAATGTAATTTATTAATCATATTCAGATTCTAGGCTAATTAAACTCTGACTGCATACCACAATCTGATTCATTACTTATGCTAGATATACTAGAGTGCAAATACCAAACAAAATCAGGACACAGCAAAGCAAAGAACTGGGGAGTAGAGGCGAATTATTTCGTCATCCAACCTGGCAAAGAACGTCCATGCTACTTCCACCCCCTTCAGGTAACAGCTTGACTCGGTACTTCTGCACACCATTCTTCACATCCTCTTGCGTCTCTGCTTTCGGCACCGCCCTCACAATCTTCCCTGTGCTTCCTCCCCAATCCTTCCCACCGGAAGGCGAGCTCAGAGACCTCCCATAATCATCAAACAATGTCTGCGACTTAGTAGGCACCGTCCCCCGTGCACCATACGGCTCTGACCTCCCCCCATCATAAGGATACACACCATCGCCAAGCTCATCATCGTGTGATCCATATCTACCGTACTGCATTCCGCTCTCTGGCTTCCTCGCATATTCCTGATCGAAGCCAGATCGACTGCGACCATAAGAAGCAGCGGAGTTTCCATAAGGAGGATGGGGAGGGGGAACATCAAAAGACGGGTACGGCGACGTAAAGGACGAACCTTTATTAGGAGGACTGGGATTGACGCTGGAAATCAGGGGCGGGGCATAATTCGCCGCCTGGTCGAAAGAATAATACGGCGGCGGGACTGACGACTGTTGCTGGAGGTGAGAATACAGCGCAGGCGCCGGTTCCGGCGCCTGCGGAGGCTCCGGGGCGTGCGGCGTGGGATTGTAAGCTGTGAAGTTGGCTAATTGGTGCGGGGCGTAGGACGCCGACGAGGTAGGAATGTTGTGAACGAGCTCTGGATTCTGGGCGTACGGCGGGTAAGAAGCAGGCGCAGACGAGGCGGCGGCGGAGTACGCCGGAAAATCGGAGTAGGGCGGCGCTGAGGCGTACGAGGGGTGGACAGGATTTGGGTGTGAGAATTCGTTCGGAAGAGGGGGAGGAGGGTTAGGGTTCGGATGCGGTGGAGGGTACTGCGGGGTGTAGTAAGAGCCGTAACCGCTGCCTTGCTGCATCGCCGTCGGTCGACGGGAGATCACCGGAAATAGGAGAAGAACCAGGAACTGATCCAATCGTATTTTGAAACACAAGGAGGAGGAGAATTGGACAAGAGGGAGAAAATTTTTTTAGCGTGATCGCAGTTTCCCTTCATTTATTTTCAATTCATTTTTTTTTCATAAATGCATTCACAAAATCTTATTCCACTAAATGAAATCGACTAGATAGATCATTGCACTCTATCAGTAACCAAATTTTTAAATATATTATTCACTAATAAATCTTGTTCTATTAGCTCGCAAATGTATTAGCTTAATACATTGAATAATAATAATATAATTAGCAAAAAAAATTAGCAGCTAAATGATATGATAAACGTCAAATGATGAACTATAATATTAATTTATATTTTGCATTATGATATAAGATCATGATAAATACATTTAGTTTTACTGCCTTTTCTATATTTTATAAAATTTGGAGAGAAAAAAATTTAATTTTATAAACATTCTATTCCAAGTACATGTCTAATAATGATAAATTATTGATTCATATCTCCAATAATAACACGTTAATTATACATGTAAGTCAAGTTTAATGATTATACATCTATAATTGTGGAAAAAAGAATATCTCATCATTCTTATGTTGAGCATTCGTATATATTAAAAAAGAAATTTTTTTTTCTTTACATAAAGTTAAAACAGGAAGGAAAATTGAAGTACCAATGTCAAAGTTTCCAACTTAAGCATTTATTGAACAACTTGTTTTTTTTTTTTAAAAAGGCACTTGGGAGGAAAATGTTTGGATGAAATTTTGTATGTTTGAATTGACTGGATGTATTATTTGAATAGACATCCTATTCAAGTCTATACTGACACTAATTCTTATTTTAAATTCAAATGCAGTAACTACTCAGCAACTGAATTTTGATCTTTTGCAAAAAAAAAAAAAGAGTTTATTCCTTTTACCCCTCATGTACCATGTACTAAATTGTATTTTCAGATCTAACTCTACTAAAAATATGAACCGACCTCTTAAACTTTCATTTTTTTTTCTACACAGCTCTTTCTTCAAACGCCATTTGTATTTTCTTTAAGTTTGTACTTATCAAATGACTTGTCTACTAAGTAGTTTATTAATGTTTATGCAAAATTATAAAAACAATGAGGAGCGGCATCCCACTAGAAATTTCTTAATTATTATTAGAATACATTTTCGTCATTTAAAAATAATTATAAAAAGGTAAAAAATTTATAATTTAGAGTGCAAAAAGCATCAAAAATTGAAGTTAACAAAAAGTTGAATGAGATATTATAGTTAGATTTCATAGAAAAAAACAAACAAACTATCTAAATAACAATATTCTTTTTCTGTGCAAATAAAAGGAATTGTAAGTTAAGTCATGGTTTACAAAGTTCTAAATAATTAGAACTTTTTTTTTAGAAGTCTAAATAATTAGAACTGATCTTTATTTTCGGATTCGGACAATTGACCCAAGTATAAGAAGAGGACAAATTCCAAGTGAGTAAGATCCTAAAATTGTTATTCTTTGATGTGGTTACATAGTCTAATAGAAGACTTTTAATGTCCGCTTACTCATTCATGTGATGGACATATTTATGAATTACCTGCTTGTTATGAAATGTTATCTTATTAACTGATTTAAACATTGTTGTTGAATGATCTTTCATGAAAATTGAATATATAAAAAATCAAAGGGAAAACTCTCATAGAAAAAATAAAATAAATTTGGGTGATAAAATTAGCGGTCAGATTTTTTTTCTTGTGTACAAAGATGTACATAATCAAGAATAAAATTTCATAATTAACTACTAAATGAAATTTAGACTAGAAATATATAAGATTAAATATAAATTATACTATAAAAATCTCATTATCATTATATTATTGTAATGCCCCCTAAAAGCACACTCCACTATATGACAGAATACTCTGTCAAAGACGTTACAAACTTACATCTTTATCTTGACTTCTGATCAATTGGCTGTCTAATATGACGAACAAGTCATTACGAAAGTCAATGCTATAATCATAACTAGGATCTATGTTATGTGCAAGTCAACTCATCATGGACACCATCATACTATCATTGCGCCATGACTATTTATTTTGCGTGCAAGATCAAAACACAAAAGAGACAATCCTTCAGTGAGGGATGAAACTCAACATGTAACAGTAATAATCAATAGATAAAAGCATATATATAAAGAAAAATAAGGAGACATCAATAATTCATCGTGATAATCAATAGTGTTATTATTTTTTTATTCTATTACTTTAATTTAGGAATGACTATAACACCAGTTGCACCATATAATGCATGGTAATTTCAGAGTTCAGTATATACTTGATCATTATTCTTTTCAGCGATATCAGTGTCTAAGCCCAGTCTTAATTGGTGAAGATTTTGATAATTGGTAGAGATAGAATTAACCAATTGATGGGAACAACTGAAATAAATGGGAAAGCTTATAGAAATGGTTTTGATGGATGTGTATCCTACTTAAGTAGGGTATACCGTGTCTCCTATTTTATGGATCATTGGATCTGAGAAAAATAATTCGTTTATTTAATATTTATATTTTTTATTTATTCTTTCAACCATATATCTCAAATCTAATGGTGCATAAGATAGGAGACACCCTACTTAACTAGGATACACCTACATTAAAATTTATAGAAATTGATGCTTGAAATCAAATAAGAGAGAAAGATATAGGTTTTTGTTAGTTGATCGAGTAAATTGAACTTTGCTTCATCAATGAATCGATTTACGTTGGTTCTCAAAATGGATTGAACTTTGTTCGTATTTTATCGCCCCTCACTAGAAGGGTATTTGGAGAATATGTTGTTCTTTAGTTAAATGACTAGACATAAACCATGATATTTAAGACTTTCAAAGATATAACATGTTGATAAAAATGGTAAATAATTGGAGTACTATGAGGAATGATATGTTGAATCTAGAATTATGAGATTATTTTGATGATCATAAATTTGTGAGGAAGCTTAGTTTATACTAGTGAACTTTTTGAATTTATCTATGAAAGACAAGATTTTTATGTTCAGTCAGTGATAGGTCGACCGAAGTTGAAGAACGGACGACCTATGCACAGAGAAGACGTAAAGAAAAAATTCTAAGTATGAAATGGTCGTCCAAAGGATGTGAAATGGTCGACCTATATGAGAAACAAATAATGAAGAAAATGAGCCAAGTACTGAGCGGTCGACTGAGGATAATTGATGGACGACCGAAGACGATGTTGAACAGGAAAGATCATCCGGTGAAGATAGTGGGCAAACGAAGGTTCAAAGTCAACAGTGGATGACCGAAGAACTTTAGATGAAGAGAAAGGTTGTCCGAGAGTTTTAGAGTTAAAACAATGGATGTCCGGAAGAATGTCAGTGTTGGAGAAAGGACATCCGAGGGCTCACGAGTTAAAGCTATGGATGATCAAAGAAAAGCTGGAAAAAAGAAAGGTCGTCCGAAGGTGATGAGCGGACGATCGAGAGATTTCAGACGAAGAGAAATGTCGTCCGAGATCTTTGGAAGTAAAGCAGTAGACGATCGGAAGAGTGTCTGAGCTAAGGAGTAGATATGAACGGACGTCCGGAGGATCAGCAGACGATCGAAGAAATTCACTTGGAGATTGCGATCGTCCGAGAGCTGATGAGGCAAAGCAACGGTTGACCAGTATATTTGACTGAAGAATGAAAGGCCGTCCAAAAAAATTGAGTATTGTCAGAGGATGTTCAAAGAATGTCAAAAGAATGAAGCGGACTTCCGAGGAACTCAGTGAAGAATGAGCGACGACCGAAGTACGTCAACTAAAAAAAAGGACGCCCGAGGAATTCAGAGAGAATCAACGGGTGACCAGAGAAGAGTTGAAGATCTAAGTACAAGTCAAGTCGGGCGACCAAAGGATTAGCGGACGACCGAAGTAGCTTGACATAAGATTTCAACTGGAGCAAAGGGAATCCGAGGGATTGGTGTGCAATCAGCGGACGACCAGAGAAGAGTTGAAGAACTAAGTACAAGTCAAGCGAGCGACCGAAGGATTAGCGGACGATCGAAGTAGCTTGACATAGAATTTCAACTGGAGCAAATGGCGTTCGAGGGATTGGTGTGCAATCAGCGGACGACCAGAGAAGAGTTGAAGAACTAAGCTCACGCCAAGATCGGGCGACCGAAGGAGCTTGACAAAGGAACATAGGCTAAAGCTTCGAACTGCGGACGTCCGAAGGTGAACGGTGGACGACCGAAGCACCAAACGGTAGTTCAATAGAGGACTTCGCCAGAGCAGTGATCGACCGAAGCAAAGGAAGTGGACGACCGAGGGGTAAGTGAAGGGTACTGTACTTGCATTAACGACTAGTCTTCTGAGAGAGAGATTAGGTCGTTAGTGCATAGTATAAATTATAATCCCAAGAGTCTGGAAGTAACTTTGGCAAAATTGATTAGTGAACTTGAGAGCTTGAGTGAAAAGCCTTAGTTCCTCCTTCTGAGATTTCGAGTGTTGAATCCATAATAGAAGGAAGTGTGCGTTAAAAAATGAACTATTATAAGAGTTTGTCTCCTTGTCCTCGAGAGAAAGAAAGGAGAAGAAGAAGGTGTAAGGGACCCTTTGCCCTAGAAAATGAATTTAGTGATCTCCGGAGATCTCGAGCTCGAGAAGACCGGAGCGGGGACGTAGGCCAAGAGTTCGACTGAACTTCATCAACAAACCTTTGTTAGTTTGTTTCTCTTCTTTATTTGCATTTGCATTTGTGTGCTTTCGCTACATATAATTAATTTAGATAGCTGAAAATTTTAATACACCAATTCACCCCCCTCTCTTGGTGTCATCTAGATCTTACATGATAAAAGCTCACAATTAAGAGTTGTGGAAACCTTTTCATAATATTGATATGGTAAGTAAGATGACTTAATGTCTTAGGAGGGTAATGGTGGGAGTGTCAAATTTGCCATGTTTTGATAGAAACTTTTTGAGGGGAAGTTAAAAATTAATTCCCTTTCACTTTCTAACTAACTAAAAGTTATCATCCTCAACTTTAAGTTGAGTTTTTTATCCTTCATTCTCTTCCCTCTCATTATATTTTCCTCCCTTCTCTTGCCTTGTTTCGTAGTCAAGCAAGCAAGCTTCACTCTACTAAAATATATTTTTTCATCATGATAATATTGTCATACTAAACATATTTGTATATTCAACTACACATAACTAGTAATAATTACAAGTGCATGTGATGTTGGATGCATTATCTTCCAAAGATACAATGATTTCATTCAACCACCTTTTTTTTTATTTCTCTTTATTATATCACTAATTTGACAAAAGGTTCTTTATCAAAATGTGTTCTTCTCATATCACCATATTGACATAGAACAATGTCACCCACTTAATCCATTCGAAGGAGTGGCCAAATTCTTGAGGAGTGAAACTAACCATATGAATTTTCATGACAATGCATATAAATCATGTATGCATTTAGGTTTCATAATAATTCATTCACACATTTTCATAATTAAGAGATCAACATCATAACAAGAGGAGTTCTGAAGAATTTAATCTATTTGCATTTAAAGTGGTCAATTTCAAAATCATTCATTTTCATCCATTTATTAATATCCACTCTTCGATTAAATAAAATGAGAACAATAATTTCATTCAAGATAAAGATATTTTCAACAATTTGAGGGGGAGGGGCGATTGGCATTTTTCTAATAAAAATTAAAAAGTGAGGTATAAAAATGCAATATAGTACATGAGAGGTAAATGAGTCAACTTTTTTTGTCAAGATACCAAAATTCTCTTTCTTGAGGTTATCAAATTGCAAGTTAATTTTAAATAAAAATCAGTACAAGTATGAATGAACATAATATCCATTAAAATAATATATTCAATTAATCCACACATATGAGGTTTAGTCCAAATGCTCCATTGCCAAGAGCCTTTTAGTAAAATAAACTATTCAAAAACATTTAAGTTGGAAACATTAATTTTCCATTTCTATTCCTATTTTAACTCTACATGAAGAGAAAAAATATGCCTTTTCTTTTTTTCCTACATCAATGCTTGCATAAGAATGATTAGAAATTCATTTTGCTGGAAGTATAATAATTAAGTGTTGCTCACATATATAATTAATGTATCATTATTTGAGACATAATATGAATAATTTATCTATTATTATTTATGTACCTAGAATATAATGTTTATGAAATTGAAAATTTTCTCTCCAAAACTTAAAAAAATATTTAAACTATATTTATTTGTCATGATCCTTTATGCATATCATAATGCAAATATAAACGAATATTATAGTATTATATTCCTTGTCGCAAGTAGCATGCTTGACATTGATTTATGGCAAATTGCATATGTTATAATTAACATATTTATTTTTTTTATTAGTGAAACAAGCTTACGAAATTAACATCTTTATTTCTTACTTTATTGATGAAACATGTTAGTGTGTAAATAATATTCCTTTGTACTCCATGATATGATAAATTAATGTTCTTAGTATTTGTTCTTTATTTGTTGAATTTAGAGGCTCACTTTTTAATCATTACTCATATTCAAAACAAGCATTTATTTTTTGAATACCTAACCCATCCCATCTACAAAATCAATATTTTTAACATCTCTATTGTTGATCATCCAAATAAGTGAATTAGTTAAAACATGTAATCATTCAAATTTCAAATTAAACAATGTAATCCACGATTCAACTTAAAAGTATATTTCTTCAAGTTTCCAAAAAACTTCGACATGAAGTATGCATATTAGATACTCTTAAAAAATTATATCATGAGTCATCAATATCACATAAAAAGATGATAATTTCAATATAATGTTAACATTCATATGTTATAATATTCACGAATTGAGCCTGAAACTCATATCAATGTTAACAAGATACTTTGAGACTTAGCTCATCAAATTCAACACAATACGATCTCTAAATAAAGGTTCAACATAGTATGATAGTCATCATAGACTACTTCTTAAGTCATATAAATGAGAGATTTTAAATAAAATAAATAAGAATATCAATATCTAATACCAACATAATGAGAAGTTTGTTAAATGTGTATAATGTCTCTCACATACTTTTATTTCATAGCCAAAGCAACCTTCTTGTTATTTGCAAAATTACTTTGAAAGAAAGTGGACACCTATTAAGCTAAGTAAATATATCAAAATTCTAAAATATTTGAGTAAGATGAACCAACATGTTTCTTGTTTCAATTCAACTTATCATAAAGCAATGCAAATGAATTCTTGAGGCATAAAGTAGGGGTGATACTAGGTCAGGTCAGGCGGATTTGGAGCAAATCCAAACATGAGCAAAAAGAAAAAAAAATTGGGCCGGGTCAAGACGCCAAGTCAATTTGGCTTCATATGGATTGAGACCCAAAAAGAGAACTTATGTTAATTTTTTTAAATAATTTTAATAACAAATGTAAGTTTAAAAATAAATAGAATAATAAAAAGTAAAATCAATAAGATTAACAAGACTTAATACAAAATTATCTATAAATTTCAGTAATTTTATATTAATGTTAATTTTTTTGGCTCAATATGATAGTTTATTAGATTATTGGGTTACAACTCTTAACTTGTACCTGACCCAAAACATTTTAAGTTGGGTTGGGGGTTGACCCAAAACTTTTTAGATTGGGCCAAGTCGATCAATTCACGGGTCAAGTTGGACGCGAGCTACCCCTACATGAAATATGTTTTTCATCATAATAATATGACATACTTAAATGCCTTTATGTATGTGTGTGTGGAATATCATTCAATTATAAATAACAAAATCATTATCCGCTCCAATGATGTTATAGATAGCATTTTCATCCAAATTAGGATACATTTATTAGATTCAACCACTTTTTTTTTCTTATTTAACCTTTTATTTCATCTCCAATTCGACATAAGGTTCTTTTGTCAAAACATGTTCTTCTCGTATCACCATATTGATATAGAACAATGTGATCTCCTCAATTTATCCAGAGTTGATCAAATCTTTTAGGAGCAAGACTAGCTAACTATGGATTTTCATGATAATGCATATGAATGCATTTAGGCTTCATGATAATTCATTCATGTATTTTTCATAATTAAAAGGTCAACATCATAACATTCGACGTTTCTATAACAATCCAATTTTTTAAAAAAAAAGAAAAAGGGAGAACAAAGGAGGTGTGGAAGTTACACTTGCCATACTTCCCTCTCAAACTCTCACTCTCCCTCTCATTCAATGCCCCTCTCATCTATCTCTCTCTCTCAATTCTAAATTAAAAAAAAAGAAAAAAAGGAGAGGAGAGGAAAAAAAGAGTCGCTTCTTTGAATCATCATGACATCATCATTCGACCATGAATGCATCCATAAATTATATATTATTTTGAATATCTTGACTAGACGAAACCATCAATATGATATGAGAGACTTTTGCACACTTTGCGGGGAGAAACAATGCACTCAAAGTTTTTTGGCAGGAAAATAGGTGGCCTCCGCAAGCTTATCTTACTATCGAAAGGGAGGAGATTGTGATTTAATGGAGGGGGTGATGAATGAGAAGAACATTTCCAATTCTTTAAAGAGGTAGGTATTTGGAACCTTAATGAAAATTATGAAATATGATTTGATCCTAAGTATTTTCAGGATTTTTATTTGAAATTATTCAAAAGTTTAAATCTATATATAAGTTAGATTTTCATGCTTTAGATATATAAGATCAAATGTTAATATCGTTAGATCTATGCTATTTAGTTATGTCCAAATTCATACTCTCCATTTCAAATAAGTTTTTAATAGGTTACACTCATAAAAAAATATAAATGATATAGGATCGTGGCCCCTGAAGTCTAGCTTTAGTAGAAACTAGTTTCATATTGATTTGAGGTCTATATAAAATATTATGATCAAAATTTTAACTTTATATCAAGTTGTCCCGAGATGTAGCAATGTCCAAATTGTAAAATATGTTATGAATTGAAATACTAAAATTATGATATGAATTTTATGGAGTAGATACATATATGTGTTGTCTTGTATTGGAACTTTGAATGACCTAAAAAGAATAAGCTACAAGGAATTATGAATATTTTAAGGTTCAATTGTCACAACTCTTAATGTGAAATCATTAAACAATATTTTAAAATTTTTTGAGAATAAATGATATGGAGATAAAATGTGTGAATTTAATTGGCAAATCAACTCAGATCCTACTTTAGAAAATTAGAATTATTCTAAACAAATGTCAATGTATTTAATTATAAAAGTTACATTGACATTGTGTTAACGCTGACTAAGGTTGAAAACGAAAATTTTATTTGTTGTCTCAAAGAATATATATTTGATGTTTACCATTCTTGTTAAGATCTTATAAATGAATTTAAATGATTCTACATGTTCACGTTGATGATGAACCATATAATTTGCCTCTTGGCTTTTACGTGCAATTATGCGAATAAAATTATAACATATCTCTATGATTATCTTAAATCATTTAGATGTCATAATCTTCTATATAATCCCTCAAGTGACATATATAATTTTATATTAAATTTGGGGTTACACAATGTTTCGACTAAATTCTTGATATGAAATGATTTAATTATGATCTTATTATGTGATTCATCTTCGATTTGAATACTTAAAAATTTTATTTTATTCTATCTTTAATTAGCACGGTAATTGATTATATATGATTATTGAATTCTTTTTATGATCCTCTTATATATTATCCTAATTAGCAAACATTAACTAATTGTATGATGATACTAATATAATAAAATTTTATACGCACCCACCTCGATCATTATTGGTTTAGAGGTAGACAATTAGGGTTGAGAGAGAAATGAGGGCTTCTGCACCTAGAGAGTTATTTAGAATAATCCAGGGTGTTCTTCAAGTTTAAATCAAATCAAACTTTATTTATCTATCTAATTTTAAAATTAATCTAATTAAATACTATTATTTAACTTAATCTCAAATTTAAAATATTATTAATTTAATAAAATTCTATTTTTAATTATCTCCCAATCAAGTTACACCGAACGTACCAAATTTTAGTCCACCGAAGTGGCTACGTGGTCTAGTCTTGTTTATGCAAAAGAGTATCTAAACGGATCCAACGAAACGACGCACCAATTTTACTGGTAGGTAAATTTGCCGTGTCCCATTTTTTTTTTGTTTTTGAATGTCATCTTAATAATCCGAGAAAAAAATGTTTATTTAGAGATCCGAACTTAAAATTAACAAATCTTATATCGCGACTAAATTATCTCAACTTGGTCAATTAAAATTTTAGAATTTAATTTGTTAAAGCATTATTAAAAAAATTAACAAGAAAAAATTAATCAGAGGTTGATTCCAGCAAATATATATATATATATATATATTGAAGCATTTATATATTATTTTTCTAAATAAAATATTTTAAATAAATGAGTTATAAGTAGTATTTTTCTTTTTAGAATTCGCGAAAATTAAAAACGACCCCGACATCACTCCGTTTTCAACTCCGTCTTTGCCCAAATCGCATTGGGCGCTTCACGGTATCTTCTTCTTTACCCCAAAAAAAATGGCGGACTACGTTTCGCTGAGCGGCGGCGGCGGCGAAGCCATCGGAGACCCCCAAACGAAGGCGAGGAGGGAAAGCGCTCCCGGACGCCCGCGCATCGCTTCTCTCGACGTCTTCCGAGGCCTCTCCATCGCTGTGCGCTTCCTTTATCCCTCTCGATCTCGAGCTGTTTTTTGTTCCTTTCTTCGCGCGAATTAACTTGGTTGATTTTGTTTTCCGCGGGAAACACTTCGATGCTGCTACTCAACTATCGTTGGGTTTTCTTCAGATCGGATGGGTGGTGATGCCTTTGGTGAAAGGGTTAATATTGTGCAAGATTCATTAAGATTTTTTGTGTTTATAGATTTGGGTTCACTACTGATAAATGGAGAATTGTTTCTGGATTTTTTTAACTGCAAAGTGTTGAACATGTATCCAATAAGGACAATAAGTAAGTACGGATGCAAATAAGAACGAAGAAAGGGTCTTCTCAGGCACAGGTTCATCAGGGATGCCTCATTTTTTTTTAGGTGTAAACGTTATCCAACTCCTAATTCGAGCACAAGGTCCGCTGGTTGCAATTTTCGCTATTCTTAGCTTGCAAGATAACCACTAACTCTCATTATAGATAATCCTACCTGTGGTAATAGTTAGAATCCCGGGGTTCATCTCATTATACATTAATCACCATGTTCGTGTTCTTGATTCTCTAAATAAAAACCACACCAGTCTCTCAGCTTACAATGAAAAGGGATATTTATTAGCTATTCAGCTCTTAAACCTATAAGATAAACTCCAAAGGTTTTATCAAATTTAATAGGGACAATTGAACAACTACACGAGAAAACGCAACATCAAAAGTCGTTCATGAATCATATCTATTACTTTAACCTTTCACTTAATATTAATGCAGTAAAAAGAGTAAGGACTCTTGAGATATAAATGACTTTGAGAAAAGTAACTCAATCCAAATCTGAACACGGAACAACTCTATCACTGAAAAGAGCTAGCTGATCTGCTACAACAAAATCAGTTAATAGTAAGCATTAAAGTGAACATCTCAAGTCTTAACTCAGATTCAAGCAACAATGCATCAGATCAATAGACAATACATGATTCAAAAGTAATAAGTAACCATTTTCCAAAAGTACTAAAGATAACATGATATGTCCATATGGAAATGATAATATCATACATCATCAGAAGAAGAGTTTAACCCTGGATACACTAGAGGGCTCCCTTAAAGCTTGTGCATCATAGCCTTATGTTGTCTTTCATAATCATCTGATTCTTCGCTTTAGCTCTGATTTCATCACCTGTCCAGCTTTAAGATAAGACATCATTGTACAACAGAAACACAAAAGCAAAAGGAACATGTGGCAGTGGTTCTGACTCCAGAAAAGAAGTTTTCTTTTCCTGTCCGAAATAACCTCTATCAGGCACTAAATAGCACAGAACTATACTCGAATTATTTAGGGAAAAACCGTCATGTATTAGGGCACAAAATGATAACAGACTCAACATAATTAAGATATGATATTGTTGGGTAAAGAAATAAAAAAAAGGTTATAAGAAACCAAAAAGTATGCATGTTGTCCTAAAAATGCCATATGACTAATGCATATTTACATATAGAACGTCCTATATAAAAGCCACTGATCACTTCTTTCGTTCATTATTTGTGCAAAATTTGCGTATTGTTTGCTAGCAAGTTCTTCCTTCATCCTTTCGAAAAGAGTAATCTTATATAGGACATGGATAACTGTTCTGTCTACTTGGGAATTGGAATCTTTTGGATGAGCAGATTCTGAATATACTTTTGTGCCTCCAGATGTTGAACATACCTTCAGTTCTTTCATTCTATTTGATGATACTTTGTCTTTTCATAGTTCCTTTTAATCAAATCCATTTAGTCTTTGACAGAAATATTATGCAATATGCACATGATGTTTATTTAGTATATATCATTCTTTTCTTATTTGAATTTCAGATGTTGACTGAATTACGATATGATTTCCTTGCAGCTAATGATATTTGTTGATTATGCTGGCCCCATATTACCAATTGTTGGCCATTCTCCTTGGAATGGTGTACGCTTAGCAGATTTTGTGATGCCATTTTTTCTCTTTATTGCAGGCATATCTGTTTCACTTGTCTACAAGGTACTTCAACAATCTCTCACTTACAGACCCTTTTTTTTTCTCTTTTTTCAAATATCTCAAAAATATTCATTCTACTTATACATCATTTCTGATACTTTTGTTTTGTATATTACACTTGTTGATTTTTCAGGGTCGATGGGTATTGAATTTCAACTTGTTTATAATGAAAATCATATTGCATTTGACATGACTTCGTAATTGGATATTTTTTTCCCTTGTGCTCTGCTATTTCATGATGTAGTTACATTGTTCTTATGTTCATTCTGTTTTTTCTCCTGCAAGGCAACTTTAAAATCTGACTAATAGCAGGGAATTTAATCAAATTTCCCAACAATTTTTCTTTCAAACCTAGATTTTAGCCAAAATTCAAAGAACACTCACTTATGCAGCGAATATTAAAGTTTGAACTAACGTTAACATTACTGTCATACAACTTAGTTAGGAGTCAGTGTTTTGAGTCACTTTTCTTTAAACTTTTTGTTGCTTGTTAAATTACCGTGGATTTTTAAACTGAAATTCTTGACAATATAATTATTTACTGAAAATGTCAATAACCTTTTTTATTGTCTTTGTTCAAGAGAAACTGAAGTTTGCTGCACTAAGTTAAACTTTTGTACCAATTTGTTGCTAATATTTTTAAACATGTAACCTTTCCATTGGTTTCAGTCATCTGAACATCATTTTCAGACTTACATCAGAACCTTTTATGCTTGAATTGCCTGATTCAGAAAACATCCAACAAACTTGAAGCAACACAAAAGGCAATGTTAAGAGCAGTGAAGCTATTCGTACTTGGGATTCTCCTCCAAGGTAACAAATTGCGAGCAGAATTATCATCCCGATTCATTTTAACAAGTACCTCCTCATCATGAAGTCAATCAATAAATCCGTATCAATATTAATCCTGTGCTATACAAATTGTAACTGAACTAGCGTTGTGAAACTTTTTGGAGTACAGCTATCATCCAATAAAAAGATTAAACATGCATAAAATGAGGTAAATGTCTTCTGTCACATATATATGCACCAACATGCCTCGAAATTGTTTTGTATACATACATGGAATACTGGTTCCATATCACATATTTAAGGTGTTGGCTTCTCATCATAAAATGTCATCTATCTCCTAAAATTGGCACTTGCATTTGTGCAAGTTTATTATTCTGATGTTTTCTGAATAGTTATTTTATTGGAATTGTCTAAATGAACATTTAAGGCCTACTTCTTCAACTATTAATTTCCTCATGATTTTATCAAAACTTTTGAGCAGTGTGGCATTTTTGCAAGCTTGACCATTCAATGATAATAAACATTTAAGGCCTACTTCTTGAACTATTAATTTTCTCACTATTCTATTGAAACTTGGCACATTGTGCCATGCATATGCATACAAGCTCAAGCTTTCAACATTACAGTTTCTGTTCGAACATTGTAGTCATTATATTTAAGTGTTACGTGCTTTATGATTCAGTTGCGCCTTTGGACTTAGAAATGAAAGACGTACCTAGCTTAAAGGCTCATTTGTTATCATAATTTCATTCTCAATGTATTGACTATTTCATCCCTTATACAGTAAGGCATATATTAGTCTAATGCACCTATATAGGGTAACAGTCTGGCCAGGCTGACCCTTCTTTTCAAAGTGACCATTTGAATCAGGGCCAAAACTATGTACAAATGGAGACCTCCCCCCATTTTTGTTCATTTATTGTTATCATCATTTATAATACATGTATATCTTTAATATAAATGAGGACTCACTTGTCAAATTAATGGATATCTAATTTGTTAATTTTATTATAATTTGTTAGCTATTTTAATTTTATAAATTATATAATTTATTTTTTCTGTGTCTGTCCCTATCATTAACGGCCTGGTCCTCCTATATTTCCCTCTTTGTATTTGTAGATCCATTCTACTACTTTCTTGTCCTTATCACAGTGTGTAAGCTTGAGGAAAAGAAATATCGTGGACATGTTTATATCAGTTGTTGAGATTTCCATAAATCTTAAGAAAGGGGGAGGTTACAGTTAATCATGTGTATATAGTGCTATATTTTATTAAATGGAATTTTACATTCACGTGTATAGTGTAAACCATATCCAACACTACCTGTAGAAGATATGGAAGCTGGTGCCTCTAGCCAAAATGTCCAACTTTGCCAACGATATGAGAAGCTGTCTTGTCCTTGAGATTGCTTTTGTGTTTTGTATCCACCTTTGTAGTGACTACTGCTAATCTGTGATAGGGATCCTACTGGGTTTCTTCGCGTAGAATATGTTTTCATTATTTTTTGCAAATCGTGAACAGATATTGACCTATAGATGACTGCAGAAATATTGTAACTAGGCATAAGAGCACATGCTAAACCATCCAGTGGTTGACTATTCTTTGAGAGAACTGAGTTGGTTTGAGTTTTCATTTTTCACATTTTCAGCTAACGGAAAACCTTACTTTATCCTAGTCAGGGTTTATCTTTAATACCAAATTATCAAAGGTTAAGGAAAAATATCACACACCCTACTAATTGAGGTTTCTCATAACTACTACTTAACCTTTCATACATCCTAGTTTTTTTGTCTTGAGCTTATCTTATTACTGCTTGTAGTAGTGCTAAGATCAACCGCGTTTTCATTTAGACTATTTTCGCATCAGGTGGTTTCTTTCATGGGGCAAATTCTCTGAGTTATGGTGTTGACGTTGAGAAAATCCGTTGGTTTGGGATTCTCCAGGTATCGCAAGGACATTAACTTTTACAAGGACACATATTATTGCAACTAAAATTTTCTAATTGGCATGCAGTTGTCGCATGTTCTACTCAGTTTTTAAACTCCAAAAGATTTTAATACTACCATTTTATTTCTTCAGAGAATAGCGGTTGGATATATCGCTGCTGCTCTATGTGAAGTATGGCTTTCAAAGACCACAATTGCAAATGCAAAATATTGGGCCTTTAAGAATTATTACCTCCAGTGGTATGTAAATGTGGTATTTTCTCATTTATATTTATGATTAAAATGCCTACATGAAATTGCTATTATCATAGCATCAGTTTTTTGCTTAACAAGTTGTCTCATATCCTTCGTGTATTTATTGTGATTTCACATTTAAAACTATTTCAGGTATTAACTGTTTAGATATTTTTGTTCATGATAGGGGCAAATCTGTCTGTTGACTGCAATTCTGAGGTCTACCATATATTTCTCTGAGATGTAAAAAATTGAAAGTACACCTATTCATCTTGCTAGATAAGTGTTGTATTGTTCCCCTAAAAAACATTTTAAATTAAAGATGAACTTACATGCATAAACACAATTTTCTTGTCAACTTTTTCATTCAAAAAATATACATGTCTAATTTGAATGTTTTGGTCCTCGGGTTCCATATGGTTGCTTCACCCAAAATTTGATAATTTATTTCGTGTATTCTGTGATGGCCTCTTTCAGATTCTTATTGCATTTGATCAACCAGAATTGGCTATATGCCTCTGTTTTGTATATAAACTGTTGTATTCAATAGGCTACTAGTCTCTGACCGATCTAGTTCATTAGAGAGTAAAGGCTTAAACATCTCCCAACAGTGACAATTCTGGGATTTGATCCTGAGACCTTCTCATTCTAGAATCTAACCCACTAGCCAATTGGACCAACCAACTCTTACGGTCTGTTTGGATTGAGGGTAGAGGAAGGGAAAGAGGGTGAGGGGAAGGGAAATTTTTTTTCCCCCAGTTTGGATTGCTTTTTAGGAGAAGAAAATGGAGGGGAGGGGGAGGTTACCCTCCATTCCCCTCCATTTTGCCAAAAATTTTTCAACCCCGATTTGGGGTGTAGAGGAGGGGAAAAAAAATTTAACAGCTCAATTTTTTTTAATTACGTAAATACCCTCAGTTTCACCTCTTTTCTCCTTCATTTCCCTTATTAATGTGTATCCAAACAAGGTACATTCCCACTCATTACCCTCCCTCTCCTCTCCCCAATTTCCCTTCCCCCTTTTTCCCCTCCCTTCCCCTTAATGAAGGTATATCCAAACAGATTATTAGTTTAAATGCTTCTCTTTTAAATAAGGCAATTGTGTCTACCATCTAGAAGTTCATATCTAATTCCCCTACCTATTTCTCTTTTTTTAGTGTTGCACTGTGCACTCGCTTTTAATCATTTATCATGTTAGCATGAGTTGCATCTTCTACCTTTTTTTCAGGATTATAGCAATTACACTATGTGTTGTGTACTCGACATTGTTATATAGCATACATGTTCCAGACTGGCAGTTTAAAGTGGACCGAGCACCTTTGAACTCTACTTTGGGTACAGATTATATCCTTAAGGTGGTAAAGTTCCTTAGATGGATTTTTTATAGTATTGTTAAGTTTTTCTTTGGTTCCTAAGTTCCTAAAGTGGCATTGCTAATAACTCCAGTATGTATTTCCCTGTGATTGGCACTTTTAGGTGAAGTGTGATGTAAGAGGTGACCTTGGACCAGCATGCAATGCTGCTGGAATGGTTGATCGTGCCATCCTTGGGATTCAACACTTGTACAAAAAACCTGTATACAGAAATTTGAAGGTAGCTCAACTTTTATATTATCTTTCTACTTTTTGTAGATATTTCTTTGCGTTTAACACATCTTAGTGAATAGGAATGCAGAGAATTAGGTAGTCATCCTGCATGGTGCGAGGCTCCATTTGACCCTGAGGGGATACTAAGGTATGTGAATATACCACTAAAATTCTCAAGCATTGTCCAATTTCCTTGTATCTGTAACAACTGCTATACCACTTGAAGAATGATGATCAACATTTCTTCGGATGTCATTATTATTAGTTACATATTTTATTCATAAGGATATATGATGTCATAAGCCCAATAAAATTTATTTATTTTTAAAATTTCAATTGCATTTCCTCTTTTACCTATAAAAGATATTTAGCTGTAAGTAGTGTTTATTGCATCTGAATATATCGTGATTCTCGTGTTTGGGAATAATTCCAGTTCTAATTCAGGCATTGGCAAATTTTTATTGGTACACCAGTTGGCTTGTTTTAATAAGTACGAAGGACAATCCTATACCTGTCAAAAGAATAAATTTGTAGCCTGTTTGCTGCCTTCATAATAATAGGAGGTATGCTATCTATAATTTATGTATCACCTACCTTTGTATGGGGTTTTTTCTTATTTCTTAGTAATAAATTATTTAAGAAAAGCTTTAATAATAGGTTATAAACTGCTGAAGAAACCGTAATATTAAGCTTTAGTGGAAAAGAAATCACTATAAAGCAGTGTGTTACTTTGTTTACCTCATCTTGAGAGAAAGTCTTGATGTAACAGTTCAGTATACCTTTCCCCTATCCCCATCTTAGTGAATAGAAATTACTTTGATGATTGAGAGAACAAATGTCTGAGGCGTGTAAACATCTGTATACCTTTCCCCTATCCCCACTAGTTGGGGAGTGCTTAACGGGGTTTGCCTTTCCTTTTTTTTTCTTTTCTTTACCCTTCTTGTGAGTTGGAATAACAATATTGACACTCTTTGTTATCACTTCATGCCATATGTCACTCTGTTATTGTTGTTCAAAAGGTGTGTCCTATCATGCCAGTGTCCTAAATTGTAGGAAGCTATATATTAATTGTGGATGCCCTGCTTCTTTCTTTTCAGGTTGTACTGTACATATTCTACCGCAACAATTGTGGTCAATGAAATAAAATAATAACTCTGAGAAAACTAGAGAGGATATATTTATGTCCATGTATCATGGGACATGTTAAAAATTAGTTGAGGGGTCAAATTTTGGTTTTCTTTTACTTCCTTTTTTTCTTTTCATTTTAAAAATTTACCCAGAATAGCATTGTTGCAACTCTAATTGGTTAAGAAACATTTAATAACTTGGTAGTTTTTTCAAAATGCAAAGCATGAACCTCTAAGTTATTCTATTTTATACGATAACAAACATGTGGCTGAGGAACATGACATGCGCTATGTGATTAGTCTATAGCAGTTAGAACTTTTTGTAAAGAACACTTTTCAGTAATCTATTTAATAATTAATTTTATCTTTGACCAACTTATTTATAATGACAATTAAATTCTCTAAATTTAGTAATTCTTAAGCGGAACATGGAAATCCTTGCAGCTCTTTAACAGCTGCTGTGACCTGCATACTCGGACTTCACTTTGGTCATATTTTGTCTCATTTTGAGGTAAGTTGTTTGGAGAAGTACTATATCTTGAAAAAACATCTCTATGTGCAGATGTTGTACTCTTTTAATTGCATCAACTTTGTTGCTTACAGTAAAGCTGATACAGTTTGCTTACGAATAATCAACATTGCTTCTAAAGTGGCAATCTAAATTGCTTAGGAAAGTGGTGTCTATCTTGATTGCATCCTAATCGACAATTCCAAAACCATTTAATAATATAACTGTATTACTTGTTATTTTTTTTGTATATTAAACAAAAAAAAGTGAAATACAAGTAATCTTATGATACATGTGTAGTTAACACATTCTAATAAATTCCCTATCTAATAACACGTTCTAAAAACTAAGTGTAATTAACAAAACAACATTCATTATTGATAATCTAAATAGTAAATTTTCAGTAATCTTTTTTTTTTAAATTTTGAGAAAGGAATTTTCAGTAATCTTATGAGGTAATGAAGTGAACACATTCTAATAACTTAGCTGAATGAATTCTAAAGTGTTTGAAACTAATTGGCATTCCTTCTGCTAGTAGTGTACCTACATTATGTCATGGTATTCCATGCATGCCAGGATGCAGTCTGTTTGGCACAGTCTGTATTTGCTCGTTCAGGAATTCAACTTAAATCATATGTACTTTGGATGACTACAAGTTTTTGGTAGTCTTCCTTTCACCCTGAAAAATTCTATTAGTTATACTGGCATCCCGATTTGGGCATGTTTGATAGGTCAGCAGTTCCCTTGTATCGGAGGAACTTTCTGGAAATAAAGTTTCTTCTATGACATATTTGGAAGTTTCTGATGCCGTACTAGCCAAATGTTTTTAAGTCATGCGTTATCTGAAAAGAATCTTTATCTTATTACTTGATCAGCCACCACTGGCATGATTTGTTTACTCTGAATTTCTATATGATTGGTGTTTATACAATTGCAGCATTGTAGGGATGCATAAGTACAATATTCAAATAACTCGTATAATTAATTACTTTCACAGTGATGCTATAGATTAGATGTTAATATCTATTACACACATAGAAGTGTTAAATTTGTCTTATTTCCTGTGGTAGGGTGCACATATTTCGCTATTGTTAATGTTAAATTCATGTACATGTTAATTTTCTGTGATTTCATAGAGCATCATGTCAATATCATGATTGTTAAATTAATATTGCTACGCCAGTTTGTGGGATTTTTTGGATGTCCCTATATATACATGTGTATGTGTCATTTTCTACTTGTCCTTTGTATTGAAGTGCACTGTTTGTTCATCAGCTTCAATCATGCAGTGATTTATCTCTTTTGTGGAATGAATAATTTCAGGATCATAAAGATCGCCTCATAAATTGGTTATTGTTTTCACTTTCTATTCTCACACTTGGCTTATTCTCAGCCTTCATGGGTACATTCCATTCTATGATCCCTATTTCCAAACTTGTCTATTCATTAATAATAGATGCTTTTGAGACTGAAACATTTTCAAAATCTTTGTAGGAATTCCTCTCAACAAATCACTATACACAGTTAGTTACATGTTGCTAACAACAGGTTCAGCAGGAATTGCATTTTGTGGTCTATACATATTGGTGAGCTCCCGATGTTTGAAATATTTACAGTTTTTCTTCATCTATGGAATATACTTCATGCATGCAAATGAAACTTTGTTCTATTGAAGTTCACAGAATAGTGGTCATGGACTCATGATACCTCATGGATTAAATGACTGCATAAACCGGAGCATCCTAAGATACCAGCAGTTAAAAAAAAAAAAAAGATACCAGCAGTTCTGTGCCAGTTCAAGATATCTGCATTTGTGTTACATAGTTTATTTTTTGTGTTGCAAGATTTAATGGAAATAATACACAAGAATAAATTGCTTGTTTTGGCTTCATTGTCCAAGTTAATGTTGTTGCTAACACAGAACCAAGTGGTTTTGGAGACATTTTACTGATCTAACTCCACTTTTCGTGTAAGATGAACTGATACACTTGTATTCTGTTTGTGTTTGTATTGTGTTTAATTTTGTCGGTAAATTATTTGTGGTATGGACAGGTTGATGTTTATGGATACAGGCTTCCCACTTTGGTGCTTGAGTGGATGGGAAAACATTCTCTGAGCATATTCATTCTGGTGGCATCCAACATTGCTATCATTATAATACAAGGATTCTACTGGAAGAGTCCACAAAATAACATTGTAAGCTATATTTCTTGAAAAATATTCGTGCAATGAAGGATATAGCAGCTACTATGGAATCTCTAGTACTATATTCACAAATCTTCAAACGTAGTTTGCTTAAGTCGCCATGTCAGATGAATTAGGCCTTTTTACTATGTAGTTATATTGGATAACATAACTCTTCATTTGCGGGTACAATGAATTAATGAAGATGAGTAAATGAAGTGCAAAGAAGTATCACATAAGGAAAAATCTGCTCTGAAAGACTGATTATTCTAGGATTATCTATGATAATATCTAACTATCAATAGTGGGCCAACTTTTTATTAGTCTTCTTTTTCCTATTCAACATTGATGGCAAATGTTAAGGCTAGCTCAAAATACCTTTTGTTTAACAGATAAATTTACAAGTGAAAACAAAGGATACTCCAGGTTTATTTTCGTCCTACTGAAAATTTAAGATGCTCCATTGTTACTTGACCTTTATTAGATAATTGGAAATGTTCTTGAGCTCAATATTCTGGTTGTGTCATCAATTCAACATTTAGAAAAATTCTGTGATTTGACATGCCATCATCATCGTCTTCATTAAACCTAGTTATGGTTTCATCATTTTGTTCTGTATGTCTATAACTAGATTCTAGTTGTAATTGCCACACCTTTATGATTCCATAACCTTATTTTGTTTTATCTTGTATGATTTTCAGGTTCACTTAATCGTATCGCTTGTGCAGTAATTATTCATCATTTACCTGGGCATATTTATCACTGTGGTAACTATTATTTCTGGAAGCTCATCTTTTTCAGAGCTTATGGGTTCTACGCAAATTTAGTAATACCATATTTACTGGGTTCTATTATGTAAATTTTTTTCTAATATTTTTTCAGACTCATTAGATAATTTGACATTATTATTATCCAACATGGAATACATTGTTAATCAAGCAGTTTGTTATATTATACGTAAGCTAAGTTTTAAGTATAGATGCTTGTCTTCTTTGTTTCTGTTTCCGAGTGAAAATGAAATGTATTTAGTTTTGCATTTTTTTTCCACCATCAATGTCTGTGATCTCTTTCGAAATATGTAATTGTCTATGATTCAAGCTGGTAGATTTGCCAACAAGATACATTGATGTTATGTTAGGAAACATCGGATGTTTTGAAAATGGAATGACCATGGAACTGAGATCAGAACACTATTTTATAATCTTGCTTCACATATCAATGTCAATCATTAGTACACTTGTAAACTGATACGAATATCAAAAGGTTAGAATATAATTCTGTAAATAATACAAAATAAGTTTGACAAGCGAAAATGAAGGTAAATGTGCTTATTACTTGTTTTGGCTCTTATTGAGTTAAATGAGAAGGTGATCAATCCTCGCCACAGAATATGGTTTTTTCTTTATTGCATATGTTAAAGTTTGATTAGAGTTTCTATAGAGTTTAGATTTGGAGGATATTGATTTTTGTATTGCATTTGTTAAAAGTTTGACTTGAACTCATGTAGGAATTTAAGTTTGGAGCGAGATTTTGTTGCTTATTTGTTTAGAATTCTAATTTTCCTATTTAATTAGAATGTTGATTATCTATGGGATTTGAGGTTTCCAATTGATGTAGGAGTTCAAAATTCAAAAGATTATAAATAAGGGCGAGATATAGCTTCAATGGTATCCCTATTTCTATTAGTAATCCCCATCTATTATCCCCATAGGTTAATTATCATCTGGTATCCTTGGGGGTGAAATCCCATCTGGGGCTGCATGTTGGCACCTATTTGGAGCTTGAGGGAGGGTCATGAGGATCCTGGTGATCATTTTGTCTATAATTCTTCTATTTTGAATAAATATCTCTTTTTGTCTAAGAACATAGCCTAGCTTGAGGTACTCGTTAACTATGGTGTCATCTTCATGTGATATCTTCTCAGTCATCAATTTTTGCAATAAACTGATATCAAAGCAATATGTTTTGGTATCATTTGTAGTAAATTAGTATCAAAGTCAAGAGATGATTCTTTGTCAGAGCCAATGTTCAATGGTGACCCTCGACGCTAGCTAGACCGTCATGTGGGCGAGCGAGGCATTGTCGTGCAATGGAGCCGCCACAAGGGCGCGCACCAACGCAAGGGTGTGCACCATCACATAGGCGTGCATCGCCACCGCGTGGACATGCGTCATTGCGTAGGTGGGTTCCGATGGGCGTGTCATTGCACAAGAAGGGCACCAACTTCACATGGACAAGACGCTAGCCCCAATGCTGGTTGCACACCATGCTGCATGACCCGTCCATATGAAGTTGCAAACTATGCGCGCTCATCTAAATATGCAGGCATGCCAAATGGGCCATGCTCATCTGAATCTATGGTCGAACTTGAATTTGCGGGCATGTCATATGCCCATCTAAAAATGAAAATTGGGCGTGCTTATTTGAATCTACGGGCATGCCTAATGAGTCACACATCTAAATATGGGGGCGTGCCAAACGGGTTATCTCATCTAAAATTACGGATGGGCCAAGCGGGCCTCGTCCATCTAAGTCTACGGAGAACTCAAGCGGGCATATCCATTTGTATCTATGAACGAATCATGTCCGTCTGAATTTGTGAGCGTGTGAGATGAGTCTCGTCTATGTAAATGTATGTATGAAGTCATGCCAAATCTAAATCTTCGAGCTAACTATGCTCATCTGAATCCGCGGGAGCGTGTCAAATAGGTCATGTCCATCTGAAGTTGCAGGCATGTCAAATAGGTACCTGCGGATGGACCAATCGGTCACGTCCATCTGAATCAGCAAATGGGCTAGACAAATTATTTCAATCCAAATATGCGGAGGCCAAACGGACAACAAATATATGTATTTTGCGGCTAAATCTTTGGGCGAGGAGGTCAGACAAACTAAATCTGCGGACGAATAGGCGATGAGAGTCATGCTTTTCCAAATTTATTATTAGAGTAATGATAATTTTATTGCCATAAGAGAAATTCAAGTCGTATGGGGATTTGTTAGAATTTGATTAGAATTCATGTAGGAGTTTATATTTGGAGTGAGATTTTGTAACTATTTGTTTAATACTCTATTTCTATTTAGTTAGGATTTCGTTCATCCTTGAGATTTAAAGCTTTTCAATTGATGTAGGGGTCCAGAATTCAAGAGGTTATAAATAATAGGTATGTGTAATTTCAATGGTATCTCCATTAGTAATCTTCATATGTTATTCCATGAGTTAGTTTTCATCCGGTATCCTTTGGGAGAAATCTTATTTAGGGCTGTTTGCGTCGCTCTATGGAGCCCAAAGGAGAATTTTGAGGATCCTTGGTGACCCTCTCTATTGGATTCATGGGTAGTTTATCTGTAATTTTCTAATTTTGAATAAATATATGTTTCTGCTTGTTTACGTAGTTTAGTTTGGAGCGAACCTCATTAAATATGATGTTCTTTTTTGTCTGTAATTTCTTCTCTCTTTGTATCAAGCGTAATATGTTTTGATATCATCTGTATAACATCCTTCTGATGATTTTTTTTTTACTTGTCTAACATTCTAGAGTTGGTATGCAGCGGGATTATGCCCAAACACATTTGTATGCAGCTATATCCATAACCTAACAAGCTATCTCTGAGCAATAGAGATCAAGAAACAAAAACCTCTTTAATTTTGGCAATATTTGGTCTATGTTTTACAGAACCTTTTAATAATTTTATGTCAAAGAAAAAACAGAGATGAACATAAAAAAATTCAATTTCGCTTCTCACTAACTTATATGATTGTCATGGACTTTATAGTTGGTTCTATACCATTTGTCCTTTTTGTTTATAGAATTTGTCATATATCAGCCCAGAAGAAGAAAAAAGACTATCCCGAGTGCATATTTGATGTGTCTGCCTAAGGTTGCTTTTGCATTATCCTTAATGACTGATACTTGAGTACTAATGGTTGCTAGAAGGCAGCATGCTATCAGGGATCACTTTCGCTAAGCCTTGCTTAAACTGTAACTGGTGCAATCGCTTGAGAATTGAGACACAAAATGTATCGTTTATGTTCAGAGTGTTGTAGCTAGAGCTACACCTCCACCTCTTCTCCCGAGCAAAAGAATAATAAAAAAATGTTATTTTTTTTCAGAAGGAGAGTGTTTTATTAAATCATCGTCATTAAATAAATGTTGGGATTGGCATACAGGCTTAGCAACGTTTTCCTTTGTTCTGAGAATAGACCATCTTTTTATGATAAAAAAATGAGTGCAAGTGGAATCCGTTGAAATAAAATCTTCCACTTTTGCTATCTTTTGCTATCACGGTGGGCATCTTTTTCTTATAATTTAGTAATAGTCAAACTTGTAAAGCCTTTATATTCAACATTATCTTATGGATGCTGTGCTTCTATACGTCATACCTTTGCTTGGATCTAATCTTCAGGTGTAGTTTGTGCAATGCCCACAGCGTAAAGGTTTTGAGGCTCCTGCTGCTAAATGGATTCTGATGCAACGGTCAAACACAATGTCATTGTCACTATGCTTCTGGCGGAGGTACCTAGTCTACCAAACAGATGATCCACATTACATGCGTGGGCTTAAGTCTTGAGAGAAGCTTGAGGGCCAGGGTATTTATATTTTAATTTCCTCAGCATCTAAGCTTAAAGTTAACAGCCTTTACATCACTTGCCTTTTGCTGCAGCCCACTGATAAGAAGATTTGAACAGAGGGAAACACAACATGAACGCTTGGGAAATAAAATTATTCTACACACTGGACAGAGCATGCCCCAACAAACCAATTAGTTGGGGGTGTGACTGAGCTGAGATGGCCCAACAGAAAGAGAACTGTTATTGGTGTGCCTGCAAGGAAAGGACATCCAAAAGGTTTGGGGATATGTTTTCACTACACAACTTGATGTTGACCGTTCACTCCGCAGGATTGATGAATAGTTGGCAACCGCACGGAAACATTGGATCCTTTGATCTTAGTTCACTACATGCTGCTCCAAAAACTTGAACTCTCGGGGTTGTTTTATTGGGGGTGACCCAAACAGCACTTGCCTTGCAATAGTTTAGTTGTCTGTGGTTCCATGTGCATAGAGTTGCATAAACTTTTTGGAGTGATTAAAGTTTGTACTTGGTACCTAAAAGAATTTGACCTGTTTGCCTGGCAATGACATGCATTTATATGGGAATGGAAGCCAGGTTCTTAGTTATTGTTAATGCGTGTGCTTAGTTTACTTGTTACTGAAATCAGCAAAGGAGAAAAGGGAGAAATGAAGAATAATATGGCGATTTATGTCCATTCTACTGGAGATGCGGCAAAAATGTATAAACACATGATTACAGGAAATTGAAATGGAAGAGAAGAAAACACAAGTTGCACGAACTCGTATGCAGTTCCAGCTGTTGGTTACAAAAGAGCCAACAAAGCACATGAAGATATCATAAGGAATGCTGCAAGAGATGTCCATACATTACAAACATTGGAACTGATTAGTGATTCTTTTGCAGAAACATTAGGCATTACGCAACAAGTACATAAAGGCAGCTGTCCTATCCTTTTGTTGAATGGGTTTCCCCTGATGCCATATTTGAGCAAACACAACGCAGTCCTCTAACAATCTTTGTCCAGTGAGATGAGAAGATTGGCATCTGGTACAAGATTGAGTCTGCTGACGGGAAAGGGAAACTCGGCGCTCTTTGCTTAAAATGTAGCTGATGAGGTCCTCTGCAACTTGCTTTTGGTGGTGGCGGCAGATGTTTGAGCTGCCATTGCCGCGCGCAGCTGCCCACAGAACAGAGACCAGTCAAATTTTATTTTATCAACTGCCGGAAGTAGAAGAAATTAGTAACCAGTCCAAGTGAACCATTTTTTTGTCTGCCTGTCAAATTGACGTAATTACCTCCTCGCACTGCCGCTCTAGCTTTCTGTTCTCCTTCACAAGTTGAGCAACTTCTAGTTCTAATTCATATGTGTACGCCTGTTCCCATGTAAGATGAGACTTCAGAATCCAGCGAGAAAAGTGAAGAAAAAACTCGACAAGATCTTTTTCACTATCTATGAATTCGAGCATTAGCTGACTCCATATGGGCTTCAGTTGGTTGGAGAGAGAGAGAGAGCGAGAGAGAGAGAGAGAGAGAGAGAGAG
>LTAE01001384.1:51837-71019 GCA_001647135.1 Pontederia paniculata | reverse complement strand
TTTAAAAACAATTTGACATTGGGGATGTTAGAATGGTCCTGGTCTTATATAGAGCTCTCAAGGTAGAATACAGAACAATAAATCTGACTGAAAAGGAAGCTGAACAACCCAGACGTAAATATTTTCATGGCTATAGTTTAGCCATCCTGTTACCTCTCAAAAAACATAATAAAAGAGGATCATCGGTACGCATCGAGTCATCATTAATGACTTCAATTTTACTCAAGTCATTAAGGCAGTTATATATTGAATGCTTTGTTGAAACCTCCCGCACAGAAAAGGAAAAATGTTATCACTTGCTCTTAAAGACGAAGGACACATGGGATCAAATAAGAAAACAAGGAAAAATGCCACGTTGTGAGGTGGAAGCCTTCAATGTAGCGAACCTCATTCATCTTGTTGCTTGGAAAGATGTATGTCGGCCTTGTTCCCATAGCAACCTAAGGATCTAGGTCCTACGTCAAACAAACGAGGCTCTCCTCTCTAAATGGGCATGCATGGGAGATTTATTGTCCAATTTACATTTGCATGCCAAGGTCGGAATTTAGTTTGGGACTCAATAGTGGTGCTACCAAGAGCATGGTGATCATTTTGGATAGGAGTGATATTTGTTCTTCAGACAATCAGACCTTTTCTATCTATTCACGTCGGAGATGGAATAGATTCTTGGTTTTGGGATGATCCATGGGCTACATCTGAGTCCATAAAAAATTTATTCCCAAGACTATATGCAATGACAGTGAACAAAAGAGACACAGTTGAATATTGTTGGTGAAACACAACTGATTATGCTAGGATGTGACTTCCTTCTTTCTCATCTCACTTTTCTGAGCAGAGAATTGATGATTTCACCCTCCTCCAAAGGAAATGGGTAGGATGCATGGGTTTGGTCCTTAAATCAAATCCACGGTGACAAGGGTATACTCGGTTTGAGTAGGACAAATGGGCTACAAGATGAACTTTTTATTGATTGTATACTCATATGAGGTCAAGTGCACCATTAAGGATGAAAACTTTTTATTGATGTCACATGTGCCTGTCTGGGAATGCGGACAAAAACATTAATCACCTATTCTTCGAATGTTCGTGGTGGCAAAGGAAGTATGGACAAGAGCAGGGTGCCAATGGCTTAATGCGACTGCAATTGGTAATTTCTGGAGATCATTTTGGTTTGGAAGGAGGCAATAGAATATTATGGTTATGGTTCTCGGCACAAACGACTATTACCTCTCGCACTATGTGCAATATGGTTTCAAAGAAACTTGTATATCTTCATAGGGGAACGATGCTAAATGGACAACATCTCTTAACATGCTTTAAATTTGACTAATATGTGGGCAGGCAGTTGAGGAACTGGAGGTTTTTGTTTGTACATATTATCACTAGTGAAAATTCATAATACCACAGGAATAGAACAGGATGTCTACAAACGGTAGACATCCAGAAAAAAGTGCCACATGGCTCAAGCTGTCAAAAATATGCTAGTGCACATGCTTCACTTCGAGAGTGAACAGCGCGTTGAATTTTGGATGGTGTTATATACGGGTCTTCTCACACATGTAACAAATATAGGAGTTATTAATATAACTGGATGGTTGCACTCCCTTCTAACCATCCTTTTTCCTCTAAATAAATGCTAGTGCAGACATAAGCTGCTTTCGGCAAGAACACTATCAGAATACAAGAAGTTGAGCGATTGTGAAATGCCTAACTACTAATAAGAAAGAAGCTCGATCGAATGGAAGGCCTGATAATGCATCAATGTAAAAGTTAGAACCTACATAGATGTAGAGTTATCTCTGACAAATAGATTCCATAACTGTATCAACAAATAATTAAAATAACATATGTATGGCACAAGAATGGAAAGTGAAGAACGCTTTCTACAAAAAGAATAAGCTATCTAGAATAAAATTCCGCGTGCCTGAGTGCAACTTCTTTACGAACAGAATATCGGATTTTCTTGTCAAAATTTCTTTCTTTTCTCTTTTCACGGAACCTAATCAATGAAGCAATCCTCTTGGCGGGAATATTTGTTCGTCGAAGTATGTCATCATATCCCTGTTATCATGATGCAATCAAAACCAGCGCAATAAAACCAGACTGCCTAAAGGGATGATGTGAGAATACCCTGTCGTCCTGGTGATAGGTTAATGCTGTTCCAGATGTACCATTAGGCACTTCACATCCTCCCAATAGTAACAACACAGCTTGAACCTACAGAAGATAGAAGTTGTTACAAGAGGGTGATATCGTTTTTGAATTATGCCGATCAGCAAAGAACTACCAATTGATAAAAGAGATACATGTGCATGATCTGCCCTATCCATCATTAAACAAATTATTAAGATTTGATCATTAAGTTGTTCGTAACCCCATTACCACATCCCATACCTTAATACTTGTCATAATTTAATAAGCCAAAAATGGGTAAAACCACTCTTCTAAATTACAAATTCCCGAAGAGATGGTATCTAGCATACGCCCAACACTAAATTCAATCAATGTACTTGTTTGATCCATAAATATTGTGACACGATGACCTAATACAGCAAATGAAACCTTTCAGAATTCACATTGTATATGCTTTTCCACTAGGTGATTGACTGAATCATCTATCCATCAATCACGGAGGTATGTGCACCTTACTCTCAGATTGGACGTGGAAGCCTCTGTAAACAATGCATGTAAAATTCTAAACTGTCGTCATTTTTTAATATGAGGGAAACATATCGTTATAGGCCAACAGTCTTGTGATTCGACTAAAATGAAAGAAGCACAACAAGTTGCCACCTTCAACAAAGTATCAACCAACACGAAGCAAAAGGGGCTGCTCTCAGACCTTCTCAGGCGTGACCGAGTCGAAGACGTAGACCTCGCCCTGGAACAGGAGCGTGAGCTGGTTAGATCCCGCGTTCATCAGCGGCACGGCCGCGTCGATCGCCTCGGGTCCGAGCTGGAGCTGCAGCTGCTGCTCCTGATCGGACGGCAGCGGCGACCGCTGCTGCTCCGCGGCCGCGTCCATCTTCTCAGGCGCCGAGGGCAACGAACTCTCCGCGGCATGTGCGTCACCGCCTCCATCATCGGGGTGCTGGTGAAGGGGATGATGCGTCTCAGGGTCGGCGTCCGACGAGGACATGTTCGCCGGAAAGGGAAGCCGGCGAGGAGCGAATAAACCCTAATAAACCTGGCGGTGCGGGTGGACAAATAGCGGGACGGCGATCACAGCCGCTGGTTTCGGATCGAGCGAAGGGCGGGCGGTGAGATCGATGGTGCCGAGGGAAGGGAAAGGAAGAGAGGGAGGGAAGAGGGAGACGAACACGGATCACGGGGAGGGACGGCGTGTGATCCGTGAACGCGGGAAGCGGTGGGCCCTCACCGACGTTACCGCGGGACCCACGAGCGCGGCGCTCGCTCGATGACCACGATTTGGATTCCACGCGCGAGGAGGAGACTCAACGCTCGGGTCGCGCGCGTCCCCTGCGATCCAACCCAAGCGAGCTTTCGATATTAGTTAAAAGGGCGGCCCAGTTGTAATTTGGGACTTTGGGCCTTGCCCAAACAACAGTATCTGAATCCATTGCGACGACCAGACTGCAATATCAATTAGATATGACTGCATGACGACGATAAATTACAGCGAGCGCTACATAAATATTTTATCGCTATTTATTTATTTATTTATTTATTGCATCGTTCTTTTTTTATTTTTAGGCTAAAGGTAAACGTGCATAATACACCCACATACTCTATAACCAAGACAAAAAAAATAAGTTTTAAATATTCATCATGAGTACACGTAGGAATACAAAAGAATTCATGCAAGATATACGAAACCATTGAGTGACACTAGAGATGAATGAATAAATCATCCGTTCGACCCAATCGCTTACAATAATTACCTCCATGCTGTATTAACTAAGAACAAAATAAAGAGAATCAATGCAAGTGCTAACCACTTTGCATAGGCATAATAAATGAGATATTCTATTTGCCACTATACATACAAAGCCCGGCTTTTGAAAATTATCGCACGATGGAGAGGGAGAAATCTTCAAAGAGCTTTTCTTGTTGGATGCATAAGGAGAGTTGCTGGCGTTTACAGGCGGAACATGCGGCCCTTCAAGAAAACAGGGAGCAATAAGTTTTGTTGGAAATGTAAGAGGCTTGGCAAACATGATACTTGATGGTATATACATGGGATATTAATGTGATCCATGCATACCTTTATTTTCGAATATTATGTGCACGTTTTAGAGGGGCACGAAGACCGCTCGCATGAGAGCCTGATGAACCGTATCTGAAGGAAGATATGATGGCGGCGAAGCTGTCCAATGATTTCTCTGCTATACCAGTGTAGCTGGTCAAATGGGAAATGTTGCAGCCGAATTTTCCTTGTGCTTCAGTGCGTGCTTCTTTGTCATTTAAATTATTAAACTGATTACCTGCAGGCGTGTGATGATTACATTAGCAGAATTGTTATCATGAGTTGTAATGGACGTTTAGGATATATAATAAAAAAACGATAGGTTTTACAATTTCAACGGCACTTTAAAGCATTAGACATGATATACTAGGGGTACTTTTAGTTAGAAGAAGGTTCAAGTCTTCAAGTTCTAAGAGCATACTTCTCACCACTAGCTAGGCATGGCTTTAAAAAAACCTCTGGATTCATATACGAGCACCTACAGTTTTTAATATTTATTAATTTGTGATCCTATCTTGCTAAACCACAGTTTTTAATAGACAGAGCTCTTACGAACCTCCCTTAATAGTCTAGGCTAAACCAAAATTACAAGACTTGAAATTTAAAGATGATTTTTTTAGTAATAACTTAAAATTTTTGAGATAGCTGATACCCATCTGATTTAACAATTTATATATAAGTTGTACTGCTAGTGACTACTAAGACTGTTTCGACAAATAAAAGTTCTAGTATGATCATGTATTCATATTATAACCCAACTCACCAAGCATCAGAAGCTTATGCCTAACCTAGTTCCTTTAAAAGGAAAATTATTGCAAAACCTATCAAAATTCTGATGACCTCATGTCCACATAATATGCTATGTAGTTAATAATTGCTGAACACAGGTACTCTGAAAAGAAAATGAAATTGCATAAAGTTCTTCTGAGTTAGAAGCAAAATATATAGGATTCATTATGTTATGTAGTGAAGATGTCCGTGCATCCTTTGATGTATGAGCTCCCTAAAACATTGAATGCATACAAAGGTAAGCAAGGAATACGTGACAAAACTATGGATTAGGTTATCAATACCAGGATATTGGGACATACCAGTTGCTGGTCACAAACGTCCATGGATTTTCTTTTCTTCATACTTGGTAAGGATTCACCTTCAGGTGGTAGAGAGTCGCCAGCACTACGGCATCCACTGTTCTTTATTATATTGGGCTCAACATTTTGATCTTCAAGTTCATCTTCATCTGCTGCCTTCTGTTTGAAATATGAGCTCCTTACCATGACTTTCCTATTCCTGGATTTCATGATAGTTTGGTCGACATTTGCAAAAGAGTTGCACCCTTGTTCCTTATGTGATGCTAAAATTGGTTTTAACATCTTATCCTTCATCTCCAGCAACGAACTTTGCAGGCTCTCACTTGCACCTAACACATTTTGGTACAGATATATAAGGTAAAAATTGAATAGTCACTCAAGTCAAACTATGTAAATAACTTTAGTGCCAAACATACTATTGAGAGGTAATATGCTGAAGCTTTTGCTGCAAATTGCTATTTCATCATCCATCTGACATAGACAAATTAACTCAAAATTTATCTTCAAGTATTGAATTTCTTTTTGCGAACAACATGACACAAGTATCATAAAGCTGGCAATCATACTTCTATTGCATTCCTGAGGGGCAGCTCTGAAACAAGTTCACAAAACTCTCCAGAGTTTAGGGCTGAATTCAGTTTATATTCTTCGGAAGGAGGAGATTCTGAATCGGTGGTTGCAGTGCTTGCAGAACTTAAATCCATTATTAATATTTTTTTTGGAACGACTTTTGGGGTCCTGATTTTCAGTTGTGCTTCAGCTGATGCTGTATCCACTTGAAATTTTAATGTAGATTACCAGAAGCAAATAGAAGTCAGCTTACATATTGCCAAGAAAAGAATAATAAGATAAGCCTAATGATCATTCTAATTAAAATTAACATGCACAACTTCACTACTGGTTCTACAAAATGCAAATCAGTTGAGCAACATTAAAATGTTGTAGCTGGTTACAGCGGCTGGAGGACTGGCAACATGAAATAAACAGAAAGATACATATAAAAAACAGAATAACACACAGAGTTCATGTTCTAACATAACATACAAAACTTGCTTTAGCATTACCTGGAAAATGATCTATCTCAATATTGTGATGCTAAAAGAGAAGGATTTTGAACATTTTTGCAAACAATTCTTGTGCCTCATTTTAACTTGAATGAAAGGTACAAGACATAAGCTGAGCTGAAGCTAAATGAGAAAAAAGAATCCTACTCACCATTACTGTCTGTCATGTTAAAATTCCTGTTGTGAAATGACATCCCGTTATTTATCTGATACATAAAAAATAATTGCATGATAACAGGTACATGTACTTCTCTTATAAAAAGTAATTCATATTTCTTAAATGATAAAAAGTAATTGATATTGTAATCATACTTCCATTGTACTCCTGGGACACTGCTCTGGAAGAGACCCACTAAGATTATTTGAACTGGGGAGTCTAATATGTTTATTGGCATAGGTAGCTTCTTGAGATGAAGGTTCTGAATTGTCACTTTTATAGATTGGAGACGATGAGTCCATTGACAGCAATTCTTTTGGCAGGACCTTTGGGGCCCTAAATTTCCGCTTTGCTTCAAGTGATGCTATACCTTTATGGTGTTAAGAATTACAGTACAGACTATCACAAGGAAACAAATATTTCTTCTACATATAATAACAAAGAAGTACACATCACACAAACAAAAGACAGCTAAATTGATCACTTCCTTTTTCCTTTTCTGAAAAAAAATTGCTTTTCTTTTCTGAACCTTGGGTTTTTTTCATATGCCAGTATTTAGGATATGATGAAGTCAGTAATAAATCTATTGCGTAATCCATTGAGAAGAGAACACTAAAATATTATACAAGAAAAAAATGTTTGTCTTGCTGAATAGTAAACTGGCTGGAGTAGTTGAAAAAATTTTGATCTTATGTGATATCACTATTCTACTAGCTTAAAAGTTATTGAAGGCAACAGTTCATTTGTCATCAAACTAAATGAATTAGGATTATATATGTCATGCTTCAGTTTGCGATTATGTTATCTGGATACATAACACAAAATTTCATTAAAACTGGAAATGTTAAGAAAGATTAACAACAATTGTGAACGACATTGTTATTAGATTTTCAGAATGCATATGGAACAAGAACAACAGAGGTTTAATTTGACTGCTGAAAAGATCATAGGAAAATCTGATGGATGGAAATCTTGCATAATCAAACAATACTAGAAATATAATGCATGAAATCTGTTGAATAATACCCTACCACACTAGATTCAGAAGAAAAATATTAAATTGGTGAGTCATCTGGATACAGAAATAATTTGTTAAGATATTCTTCTGTACTGGCAAATCTAGTTTTTTTCTTCCAACAGCAGGAAAAGAAGCTTTCTCACTTCTGTCAATCGCTGATCCACCGAGCGACTCATTAACCTTTCAAAAACCAAGTAAAAAATAAAATTAAAGGTATTTGGCCAAAGACAATAAAATTCTTATGAACATATAATGTCTGACATCCTACATAGCTATACAAACAAATTCCAGAAGAAAAGAGAGAAATATTCATAAACAAAGCACTCATGATAGCTACGTAAACTAGAAAAAAATTGGAGTTCACGCAAACGTGAAACCACAGTAAATCAAGGCTTTAAATTGGAATCCACTAATCCTACTCGTTAGGAGCTTCTGATTAAGTGCAATTACATGTTATTGCAATGTCATCTGAATCTAGCAAAGTTTAGTTGTGCAACTCAACAATCAAATAACCTTGCTTTTTTATCTAACTTTTAAGTAAAGCTTATTAGTAAATTAACTAATTTTCTAGTGTTTAATATATATGCCATAATTTGCAAATAATTGTGACTAAACTCTATTATTCTCCATGTTAACTTCACATGTTTTATAGAATATCATCATATTCTAGGAAGCAAGCATCCAAGTGCCCTGAAATCCTTATGAAGAGATAAAGTGATGAGGAGCATGCTTTGACAGAACAGAGGCAGAGACTTACGACAGTGCTTCATTTCAAGAAAATAGAAATACTTTAATGCTCAGAAACAAAAGCAAAAGTCAATGAATATTTTATTCCATCAGGTAACTTTAAAAATACTTCAGTCCTCACTCACCTCAAATGGCATCTTTGTTAAAGGGTCAATATTTCCTTCAGCTATTCCTTTAGCTACAGCTTGAGGCAACCATGTAAAGTCAAGTTAAGAAATATCACTATTGTTTCGAAGAAAATATTTAATAGTTGACATGCCAAAGTGAAATCTAGAACACTAGCTGAAGGATATGGGCCTAAAAATTCCAAATCTCCAGAAAATCCAGGAGACAAGTCTGATAAATGTACAATATCTTTATTTGAAGGATCATAAACTCTCTGATGCTGGAATGCCCAAATTGCTTTCTTGAAATTTTCTTCATAAAGTGGAGAGACAGAAACAGCACTGTATCTCAAATGCTTAATAACCTGCAAGATAAAATTCACGGAGTTGCTTACTTGAAGTCTTGAACACAGAAGACAATTCCAGCTATCAGAAATCAGTAATTACATGCCAAGGAAACATATTTAAATGAATAGCTATATAGGACCTGGATAGAATCACAATGCAAGAGAACTAAATATTGATCTTGATACTCTTAGCATACTGCATGTAGATAATTCTTCACATGCTGAAAGACCCATGGAATAGAATTTTGCATAATGAAATTCATTGCTTGGTATTGACTTAACTGAATAAATGGAAATTTTCAGATGAATATTACCCCAGTCAAATTTCAAAATTAAGCAAGTTAAGATTGACTTAAGCAATTAACCAAGTAACTGATAATGTCTTCTCCAGAAGGGGTATAGTCTCATACTCCAAAAAGGAAAGTTAAGGTTTCCTCAATTTTCATGGTTTTTTTAATAGAGGAGATTAAGCTCGGCAGAGTACAAGCCTAGAGTGGTTCCAGTGAGGATTTTATGTCAATAGGAAATTTCACTTAAAAGTACCCATACTGGCTTGGAGTACAACGGCATGAATAATACGTAGGAATCAAGGTTCAAGAAGGTTTATCCCTATCATCATCTTGACCTCTTTTGATACAAAAGGAGAAACAAATGGCGCAGATTTTGTGCATGAAAGATCCCCCAGCTGACCATTTGCTATTCTCTCATCCAGATGAAATATCAAAGTGACATACTTCTTTTTTCTTTCCTTTGATCATTTTATACTTGTTCTTGCTTTAGGGTTAGGGCATGGCATTGCTGGAGAGGAAAAATTGCTGCATAGCCAAGTGAGAGAACTAATATCAGTAGCACCCTCCCTTTTTGTTTAACCTAATGTTTCCTTCTATTTTTTCTTTTGAACTATTCACGACTGAATGGTTGCCGATTATTGAAAGCTTCTTCTGGTTCATTCCTTATTTGCTACTTCATAATTTAGTGGCATATGTCATTTTTCCAAGAACACCATTGGTGATGCCAATCAGTCTGCCACCGGAACTAAGAAAATACACAAATTCTGGTTCATCCTAATTACCTATGGTCAGATATGGGTCAAATTCCAGTTTCATGTTGTTTCCATGCCTAAAATATTGTGAAATTTATGGTTTCCTATGACATTGATTGTATGGCAGCATCGGACAAGAATGCACCAAAATTCTTTTTCAAAAAAAAAAAAAAGAATGCACCAAAATTAAAGCTCAGGACTTCATTCAGTGATATTCACGGAAGATGATAGTCTCCAGGAAAGCAGTGAGGTTATCGGAACAGGGTAAAGAAAGCAACAAGATGCTGGGTGAAGAGAGTATATTATTAAGTTTACAATAGATAAAGGCATAGGCCTTATGAAATGTGATACTTTTTCTGTTATTGCCGTTGAATGTAATGGCCTAACTCAAGATGATCATGTAACAATAGTCTTTGATGTTTACAAGCAAAATCATCTTCTGAAACCCAACAATAGTGCATGCTTCAGAATACAAACATGTACATGCATATCCATGTAACAGCAAATGCAATTTCTTCTTAGCACAGCAAACATATGTGAGCTCATGCATACATAACCCAGCAACCTATGAAAATCAGGTACAGATATGATTATAGCAACGAGATGATGTTAATGGTACCTTGGTTGTGCATTTACTCCAGCATTCATACGAAGGAATATGATAAAATAGATCTGAATAGTTTCTGTTTACCTTCTCATATGATTTGAGCCTTTTGACAAGTGAATGGGCCCTTTTAACACCCATACCAGGCAATGACTGTAGATAGTCACAACCACTAAATATGCACATCTCAAGCAGCATCTGTTTGGTGAACCCAGTAAAATCAAGATCTTTGTTCTTCTCAAGAATTGAACTATGAAACTCAACTCCTTGACCAAATTTGTCCATTTTGAAGATAATCTGAATGAGAAAATAATGTTAAAATATTGTTAGCATGGTAATCATAGATACAGATGTGGCAGAAGAAGAGAGATCAAACTATTTGCATCTTGAATAACAAGGGATCACAAATAAAGAGAGATTGAAATACAAGTGGATAAAGAGATGGCAAGAGCGAGTAAATAGGTACAAATGTATTCATAGGTACTAATTGTAGTGGTTAACCAAGACTAACAGTGAACTCACTCTTGAACAACCAAATGGAATTAAGTCTGAGTCCTCCGTAATGACTGCATCGACAAGCTTGTTAATAGACAAGAATGCCATCTGAGCATCAGCCTCATAAGGAGCCACAATATAATCAACTTTTTCCTGCTTCAAAACCTGCAAATGATATCACATGCAGAAGTGACGATATTGTTGGGGATAAATATGATTGGAATTGCTGGGGCATCAGATGATATATGAACACAAGAATGTACTTGTTCAAGTAATAGTATGGAGAATTTCTTCTGTAAAACAATGATAAGAATTGCCCCATATGCTGGAAATTCAAGATTATAAGCTAGGTAAGACCTACCTGGATCAGTTGCAATGCAATTGAGGGTGAAATATCCACAGCTTTTTGATAGCATTCAAAAGCAGCTTTTGCATTCCCAGTTGCTTCATGTTCCATTGCTCGCTCAAGATTTTCCTTCCTAGACCTGTATATGCATATCACCTATGATGATGGAATATTCAAATGTTTGCAGTTGTGCAAGAACCACTTTCTTATAGATTCCAACTAGAAAATGCATGACACCAGTTGAAGTTTGCGTCAAATTTGAAATTTCTTTAGGAAGCACATCATGCTGTCAATGACTTTCCAGTCAAGATGTTTCTATATGACAAAAAAAAATTGAGAGGTTTTATACGACAAAACTAGGACACGTCTGCTAACTTTTTTGCTATAAGTAACTAAAGTTTCTCAAAAGCATGTCTATAACAAACCTGAAACACATTACTGATTGATGTTACCTCGAACGCTTGTTTTCCTGTTCAATCTTCATTGGTAGAAGCCCTCCGTCAAATATAAGAATAGGTTTGACGCCATGATGCCGCAACAAATTAACTCTATGCATGCAATACTCAATGTGCCTAGAAGTTTCGAGGAGAATTAGCTTGATATCATCACAATAGGTGAATATTTAAGTTTCATTAAGCACTGAAAACATCCTTGCAGAATAGTGTGTGTGTGTATATATATATGACAATATAGAAAGTGCATACATCTGAAAATATGAAGCATGCAGATACTGTCACCCCATAAATGTTGCATGAATGGAGACTTAAAGATAACTTATTGCAACAAACAGGAGGGAAATGAAAAAGAAGTAAACCCAGAATCATCCATGATTCTCCTCAAAAAGAATCATTCCTGCATATTGTTGTGATCAAGAGGGCTGCTAGATGAGATACATGACTGGAGAATATGTGAGGAACAGAAACCAAGTAACCCGGCAGAAGTCATCTCAAAAGGATTCTCAAATTCACAAAGCATAAGGTAAACTAGGCAATCCATGTGATAACCCATTGACCTTCAGTGAGCATTTTATTTCTTCGGAGAGAAGAGAACTGCCTCATATGAGCAGAAAATGAGTAAAATGACAAATACACCATTCCATTGCATTAGAGACGCTTTTGTTTAAGAATACTGGATGAAGTTTATTATCTATATTTTAATTCCAATTTATCCTCAAGGGACAATTTGATTTGTTTTCTTATAATCTCCTATCTCTGGCACAGTAGACCCTGTTGGTGATTTCAAGAAAGCAAAAAAAAAAAAAAGAAAAGAAAAGAAAAGAAGAAAAATATTGCCTACCTCTCACCAGAAGACACTATATTGAAAAGAAGTAGAGAAGCATCCAATTAGCAGAAAATTTGTATGGAAAGATTGAAAAAGGAATAAAAAGGTTTCACCTCCGTCGGATTGGAAAAGAGTTACGAATCAAAGCTAAAGAGAAGGAAGAGGTTTGATTTTTCAATGCCAATGAATGAACTCAGTAAGAAAAAATCGATCTTTTTTTCATTTTATTACAGTGTAGGACATCGAAGACATTTCAAGAAAGACAAAGAAACCGGAGAGCAAAATCCGTATTGGAAGTATCCATCTAAAGCATTGAACTAAGACATCTGTAAGCATAAAAATGTGGTCATCGAAGAGAAAAATATCACCTTTTTATCGTGCCAAAGGGCGAGGGTTTACAAGATCAAAATGAGAGGATTACACAAAGGGCACGACGCAAGATGGCATACCTAGTGGTCGGGAGGCCCTTGCAGAGATGGAGGGCGCATGAGAGGGCGCCCTTATGAAGCCACGAGTAGGTGTCGACGGCCACCGTCTGGCCCCGGAGGTCCTCAACGCCGATGGGCGCCATGATCGACTTCAGCTGAGGAAGCAATCCTTGGATTCCCATCTTCCTCCACGTTCTCCTCCGCTTAAGATGGAGGCGACGGCGATCAACGACGGGGGAGAGCAGCGGTGTTGAGCTCGGCGACGGCCGCTTCGGCCAAAAGGATTAATAGCAGAGACGAAGGGGATTCGGAGGGAGAAGAGGAGAGGGCGGGAAATGGGGAAATATGGAAAAGTGCCGGAAGTCACGCGACAATCACGTGACAAACAGGCTCTAACAAAATAACACATCAAGTTATGTTTTTTTTTTCAGTTTTATAATTTATTATAGTAATTTACCAACATCTTTATGTATATTATTGGATTTTGTGAAGCTTAAATTATATAAAAATAATATGTGCGCGCTAAAATTATACAAAGTAGTGACCAACTAAATTTTGATTATGCATTTTCAACAATGCTTGAAGGATTTCGATCACTATTTCTTCCATACATACAATAATTTAGCATTTATGATTTGATTAGAATTTTAAAATAATAAATAAGCATTTTAGACGCACGAATATTAATCGTTTGAAAAAATATTATTGAAACTTATTCGTTTCGCATTTTTTGCTGTAAAAGGTATTTGATTACTGAAACATAGCTTTTTGATCGATTTAGAAAAAGAAAACGAAGAAAACTATTTTTTATTTATAAAAAAAAACTTTTCTGCAAACGTCTTTCATTATACACACAAATTAAAACTTGGGCAATTTTTTTTTAATAATCTGTAGTCCTTAATTGTCGTTTTTTACTTTTTAATTCAAAAAGTTTAAACAACCGAAACCTAAATAATAAAAAAACTAAAACTCTATGGCCCCATTTGAATAAAAAAAATTGTTTTAGAATAATTTTTTGTCCTAACATTTGTTCTCATCTTCTAAATCCACTAGAGCAGCTTGTTCTTAGCATCATATTGGAACATAGTGCCCCAACCTTTTTGCTTGTTCTCGTAATAATTGCCTGTAGGCCCACATATTTAACTCAAGAGTGTTTAATTAAAATAATAGAAATAATGTCTTAACTTCACTCCTATCCTCATACCAAATAGAGCTGGATCTTTGGTAAGAATATTATTATTTAAGATTTATAAGAATATATTGTTCAACTTTTTGATATGATTTGCATTATTCAAGAATAAAAAATTATCTTTTTGAATGAAAAGTGAATGAGATAAAAAAAAAATAAATATAATTAATAAGAAAGCAAAAAAAAATAGTGGAATAAGCTTACTCTAACCAATGATAAAAAAATATTCCTTTGTCATTATTAAAAATATACTTTATAATTTTACGTGGTTTTTGGGAAAAAAAATCCTATTCTAACTTATGTTTAATATTTTTTAGGATAAATATTTATTCAACAAGTTATTCATATTCCAAACACCCCGAACATGTCATTCACCTTATGAAATATAATAAACTTAGGAGGAGAACGTTACTTAAAAATATCGTATTATGAATTAAAAATAAGTTTACAAAATTAACGAAATATTATACGTATGTGTGTTTTAGATTAGAGAAATGACGTGAAGAGTCAATGGATATGTATACAGTATACAGCTTACAGATAAATAAAAATATTTTTTCGTCATCAATATTTCATAATTATAATAAAAATAGTAATATTTCTTTGAAATAAATAAAAGCCCATTAAATATTTTAAAAATATATTTACCCGCATAAATTAGTCAACAAAACGATGGGCTTTTAAGTTTCGGCCCATTGAACTATTTATGCAAACAAGTTCCGAGCTCTTCTTCCGACGGGGGAAGAACTCGGATACGATGGTAACAGTGAACTCACGCTTGCCTCCCTTCACCTGCTACTCGCGGCCGCCGGCGGCAGAGAGCGCCGGCGGTGGCGTGGACTGGAGGCTGCCGCCCCCGCCGAAGAGGATAACGAGCGTATCCAACCCCCTGGTCAAGCACTGCGTCAAGCTCCGCCAGAGCCCGTCCTACCGCCGCTCTTCCCGCTCCGCCCTCGTCGTCGGCCTCACCCCAATCTTGTATTCCTAATTCTCCCTCATTGTTTTCCTCGTACTAAATTAGTTCCATGAGCTCTCACTGCGAACTTGCTGCTGTCCGTCGCCATTTCGTTTACGCAACTGATGGGTCCAAAATGCTGTGCAGGGAAATATGCAGATTTCAGAGAACGAAACATAATTGTGGTGAAGACGAGGATGTTGAGGACAATGGCGAATGCTCATTAGTGGACTGCTTGCTGTTGTTGGACGGCGCCGAGGCCCCGGAAGAACTCCGTCTCCCTGCCGCTGCATCGGTCTTAAACGTCAGCCCTGCTGTGATGAAGAGAGTTTCTGGGCTGGAATCCAGCGATTCGATCGAAGCTATCGCGCTTATGAAGTTTCCCAGGAGCTTTTGTCTCATGGATCAGGATGAGGGTCTCTGTCAGGGTTGTTTTCCTTCATCGCCGCACAGGATTCTGGTCCTCGATGGGATTCAGGTATCGATCATGAACTGTTGTTTATTTTGATCCGACGCCGACTTCATCTTTAGAAATCTCAAGTCGTATGAACAAAGATTTAGGATAAGAATCTTGGCTATTTTCATATGTCATTGATTATTATGAAGTAAGCCTAACTGTGTCTAGAGGTAAGTAGGTAAGTATGCTTGTTGATGCACTATGTTACTTGTCAAGGTACAAAAATGTTCGTTCAAATACCTTAGAAATTTCATCTGCATAATTTGTGTTAGTTTTGGCTTTTATAGACTTCATCTGCATAATTGTTAGTTAGTTGATATCAAATGATGTAGTTAATGCTACTTTACACAGGAACCAATTCTGTTAATTTTCTTTCTTTTTTGGTGAAACCAATTTTGTTTAATCGATTATGCTGAAAATTTGTGTTTTTTCATAAACTTCAATATTTGGCTAAAACATAGGTTTTCCGCTTGTTATATGTTAAGTGTTAGCTTTCACTAAGCTTAATAATGATGAATAGAGATGTCAAGTAGCTAACTGCGGGTGGAATGAACATTGGGTCCTCGTTTTGGGCCAAGCCTTTGACTGAAGTTGGCTGAAGCAAATTACTGGTTGGTTGAGATCGATTTGGTGAGAATTCCTCTATGACATCAGTCCAGCCTATTTCCTTCGCAAGGATCAATTTCTTGTGACTTGCCTTTATTCAAACAGGAAACGATGCTGAACTTGCTTGCATTGCAAGTAAGTTCAAAGTCCTGGAAAACCTGATTATAACTTCGCTCCCTTATGAAACCTGCACAAATAGAAATTCAATACTGGTGAACACATGAAATACCAACTCAACTTTGTTCAAGATTATGACCACTTCAACACCGTTCGGTGATGCTTGATGTGGAGTTGAATGCAAATCTGGTTTGTCTTGGTTAGCTCAGGAGCTGTGAGTTGGACACTGGAGCTATTTTGACCTGAAACAATGGCAAGGGTTTGTTCTAGATAATTGTATGGCATGACCACGTGGGCCCTCTCTAATAAACTTGGCTACAATGGAGTATCTTTCTGAAACAATGCTCTAAAAACATGAAGTGTTGTACAAGTATCACAGATTGTGTCAGCACGATAGACACCTTACTACTTTGTTCAAGTTTAAGTTCGAAACATTTGACCCTCCGCATTTCAGAGATCCATATAAAGAAATTTGATCTTTTCTTCTGCAGTTAACAATATGGGCTCTATTTCAAAGTATGCCAATAAAGAAAAAATGATGCAGACCAATTAGATATCAAAAAATTTTTTTCTTATTTTTATCCTATTATGTGTCTCTTTAGGTGATAAGCTATCATTTGTGGTTGGTTGTTTTTGTGAGTGTATAAACCCATGTAACCCTCATCTGAGAGCAGTTTTGATGAATAATCAGTATTCCTTTTCCTATATTGATAACTTAATTTAGGTTATCTTATTTTAAGGATTTTATTTGCACAAAAGATCTTATATTTAGGATTACTTTTTCTTTTGACGAAGGATTTAGTTGGAAGCTGACTTCATAACTGATGCTTCCAAGTTATCATTCGGTTTGTGTTAAAGTTTTTCCAATCCTTTAAGCATGATCAACTAGCTACTCTATTGAGATAATTCTTGTTAGAGATCACATTTTACCGCATAACATCACGTGTTCGAAATATTCCAAATGACCGTCGAAGTTTATGAGTTGAAAATGTGCTTGAGGTTGAGCAGTAGTAGTTCAGCGAACTTTTTGGTTCAACTGATAAAAAAAGACATGGGAAGTAGAGTTCCTCCAGTAATTTATTAGCAGATAGATCTCAAATAATCAGTGAATCACGATTATACCTCCCAAGAAATAAACTATGATATAACTTTCCGCCAAAGAAAGTAAGGTAATAAATGTAGTTTTCCCTTGTCTACCAAGATATGAGTCAGAGATGGCACCCTAGTCTCTACTGCATTGTCTAATGCAATCTAGTTTGGTCACACCACTTCAATGTTTGGCAGAAAATGTGAGAAATGTTAATCTTCGTTATCTGCAAATAAAAACTCTTTCGAAAAAATGTTTTTTCTGTCATGAGGGAGACTTCTTATTCATTGTCACTTTTATAACAGGACCCTGGCAATCTTGGCACTTTAATAAGATCAGCTATGGCTTTCAAATGGGTAGGATTTGAACTCTTATTCTCAGTTCTCCCTGCTATAATTTTGTTGTGTTTTACATTTTTTTATTAAAGTATGTTACAATTTACTTTTTAGGATACAAATTTTCTTATTGCTTATTTCACATCAAGGAAATCATTTGTTACTGAAGCATTTGTCTCTTTTTTGCATGTTAGAGTTTAAATGTGTCAGAAAACACTTCCCAGAACCATTCTCATGACATCTACTATTTCTCTTCATGACATTTATTATGTTTGAGTTATGAATAATTTTAAATTGTTTGAATGTCTTCAAGGTTATTCTTCTTTATCACATGAAACAGTAATATAGATTCTTCGTCTCATTTGTTTTACGTGTGTAAATATTGTGGAATAGCAAATCCTTTGTCATTATAATGTGAACTTTTGTAAATGCTAACACATGATTTCATTGTTTTCCTTTTCTTGGTTACATCAAACCAAACAGGATGGTGCCTTCCTGCTCCCTACTTGCTGTGATCCTTTTAATGAGAAAGCCCTTCGAGCAGCCCGAGGAGCATCATTTCAGCTTCCTATTGTTTCTGGTAGCTGGTCCCAGTTAATATCTTTGACAAGCAAGTTTAATATGAAGATGTTAGCAGGTCATCCAGAAAATGGTGGTGATGATTCCATGATGACTTCTTCATTGTCTCGGCAACTTGCAGAATCATTGTCAGTCATGCCTCTCAGCTTGGTGTTGGGTAGTGAAGGCCATGGCCTCTCTGAGCAAGCTGTAAATTCATGTGAACTTATAAGCATTCCTATGGCAGGCTCCTTTGAGTCTCTGAATGTTTCAGTTGCTGGAGGTATCTTCTTATTTATGTTACAACATGAATCCCATATGTGGAGATGAGTATATCTGACATGTGCTTCTCCTAGAGTTTGTGTGTTTCTTCTCGTCTGGTGCAACAAGAACACAGAATTCAAAAGTTCACTAAATTAACAGGACAACCTTTTCCTCACAAAATTTAAAACAGAAAGAATAATGTGCTCCAATAGTAATTGCCATCATTTTGTCTCAGGAGCCCATACCCTTCTCTTGAATGCATATTTCTCATGAATACATGTTTCTGGTCAATTCAGTGATGGGCCTAAATATGCTCGCAATATCCCTTAAAAAATTAGATTTACATGCTTAACGAATTTATTCAGATTTAGACCCAATTTAACGTGCATTCTTTTCTCTTGAAAGTCTATTGTCTTATATTCTGTTTTCTTTATTTATAGATTCCTGTAAGGTACTTAGAAAATACTTGGTAAATCTTGATGCAATCCTATGCTTTTTAACCACACTGAAAAAGAGCGATGCTGAATCTTTTATTGTGAACATATGAAGTGCCTATTTTGGTCTTCCTTTGTAGTCTAATTAATTTAAGAAGATAAACTGTTATGATTATTTGATTTCCGAAGTTCTGTCCACTTTGTCCTAAGATGTTGCAGTACATCTTCTCAAAAAAAAAAAAAAAAAAA
>LTAE01001384.1:17485-51746 GCA_001647135.1 Pontederia paniculata | reverse complement strand
AAAAAAAAAAAAAAAAAAGATGTTGCAGTACACGTGACCATTGACTCTCTTTGTTGACACCGAGTTCATTTCTTTATCTTTTTTCATTATACTGCTGATTGTTGAAATGAAGATGTTTGTATAGCTTATGAAAATTAAGCAACAGATGCTGAAGCATATGTCCGTTGGAGCTAGGTTAGTTGTTTGTGAGATGCAAGGATTGATCTGTCATGATTCTATTTGGATGTGCGAAAGTATTATAAGGGTTTGCCTAGGTATTTACTCAGATAGCCAATTGTCATACTGACATCTATGGCTTTACAAGACAATTGTCCAACAAGATTATGAATGTTAATTAATTGAGTAGCTTCAGACTTCTGGGAACAGTGTTTGACGCTGTGGCACTGTGAGTCAGATTCAATCTGGTCCCATCTTCATTTATCTTTTTCTGGTTCTATATGTGATATTTATATCAATGGTATACGCCTTCCATCATTTGTCCTTTGGATGTTTAATGTTATTCAGATTGATGTATCAGGGAAGTTTTACTTTAATCCAGGAATAGGTGTTTGAATTTCATGTATAACAAAGATGTTATCTTGCTATGTCTGTTCTAATGCAGATTGTACCGACAATTCCTGTAGATGTTGGCCTCTTCCTATGTCTAATCTAGTGTAGATTGGAAAGACAAGTTTTTATGCAGTCTTATGTTGAAGTGTGACATATTTGCATTTCTTCATCATAACATTTTCTTACTTTGTGTTCGGCAAACATCAGCCTAGCGTTATTCTTGGTGACTACGTTCATATTGCAGTAGCTTTATTAGCTGTTGTGGGATCAAACTTGGAAAGCATTTCAATGCAATATCTGCTCAATTCGGTTGTTGAAAAAATGGGTTCCTCTGAAATTTGTTTGGGTTGTGCTCTAGTACATTGAATTCTTGTCACAGCTTTGCAGGAACTTCATACCGTGATGCTACCAGTAGAAAGCACACCGCTGCCAGCTCTTCACTGTCTTCTTCCGAACACCAGAAAAAGGAGAAAGAAAAAAAGAATACAATTTACTGTTATGGCTATGCAAGAAGCCTGAAATTATCCAAGTAGATTAATTTCTTGTCTAGTTTGTAATTTAGTGATCCAGCCGGTTTTTTTCCTTTAATGTCCGCAAAAAAACATTATTCCTATTTCTGGTATTTCTTATTTCTTGCAAGGTTTAATTAATTCATCATATCATATAATTGATCTTTTTTTGTTCAAAACATATGATTGATCTTGCTAGAGCTAGAAAACTTTGTTATGTTTTATGTTAAGAAATATCAAACAATTTGGAAAGAGGAGGCAACAAATCAAGTTTTCAATTTTCTATTACTTTTTGTATCAAAGTTTCAACTCTCAATGTAGAACTGCTATAAATGCTCAATTACTTAGTTTTATGTAACAAGTAATTTCCCAATAAGTTCCGACATTTTTTTAGTATAAGGAAAGACAATAGTAACTTGTGTTTTTGAGTTCATTTTTCAAACTCTATTATTCAAGTGTGAACTGTGAAGTAGTTCCGAAATAGCTAATGGCATGAAAAAAATAGAGAACAAAAATAACATCAAGCTCAAGTATTTTGGCAAACTGTTCCAAGGTAACCATCCATCATGGAGCCAATTGCAATAGTTGATCCCTAGTAATTTAAGCTGCTCTCTCTCTCTCTCTCTCTCTCTCTCTCTCTCTCTATGTATGACACGTCTCACAAGGCCATTGATTTCTACTGAACGATAGTTTTTTTTATTTGGAACTTTGTTCTTCGTTACTCATCCACTAGCACTTTTATTTTGATGATTCAGGTTGAAGAATTTTATTCTTCACAAATGAGCTAATAAATTTCCTCTTGTAATTAATAGGCAATAAAGCCATGTTGAGGCAGACTTGGACATGATCGACCTAAGTATTTTTGTCATGTTTTTTTCCCCCGAGTAAAAACCATCTATTAACAAAATGACCATCAATCTCTATACAAAATTAGAAAAGGCCATGAAGTGATACTCCATTCCAAATAAAAATAAAATTTTAATATTTAGATCATTAAGGGGCTATTTGAGTTGGGAATTTAGGGAGAAATATCGAATTATTCTCAAAATTTAGTCAAACACTTCATAAAGTAGAATTAATTTGATCAACATTTTAATTTTCTAAAATCAACTCAAAATTCATAAAATTACTATTTATATTCTAATAAAACAAGTCTATACCTAAGAAACTGGGGAATTCATTTTATCTATTCTTTTGAAACATATTCATCTATGTTCTAATTGTAATATATTCTTGTATTTATTTTTCTAACTTTAATTCTCAATTCAAACAGGACCTAAAAGAACTCTTTGTCAACAATAACTCTTTGTAGACAATTTTGCTCACAAAAAAATCTCTTGCTAGAAGAGATTATGCATGCATAAATATGAACATTTTTAATACAATAAAATATAGAAAATATTTTTTTCTTAAATACGTACCCGATTTCTCATCCTAACTTCAACTCCGCTCTCTAAGGGTTAGCAACATTCTGACTTTTACTACTTGATCTTGTTGCCCCTACTTTAACTTTTTTTGCTTTCATTAATAGCATACAAAGCCATGGCAAACACTACATTCACAACGTCACATTGTACAATATTTCAAGGAAATTAAAGTCATGTTTCCATAATACACTCTCTTGTTTTCATATGCCATGTTCTCTGATGTCGATTTCTCATCTTCTTCTGTTAATGCAATAGTAATTGCAGTGGCGACAGCTTTATTGACTTGCTTAATTTAGTACTGATAACTTCCAATCTTCTTCAAGGAGTGACCAATTTGGCAATGTACTATTATTTAATTGAGCAAAGTTTCGTTTAAACGATTTTTTTCTATTATTAGGAAAAACATTCTTAAACACGAAGAGATTCTGGTCGCTTGTCACGCATATGAAATATAATTTTGTTTTGGTCTTTTAAACTCATATGGTCCAGAGTGGACCAAATGCTTGAATTTCAATACGGTGAAAATTTAGTGTATATATATATATGTATGTATATGTGTTATGTATTTATGTGTGTTCTGATTGAAAATGTATATATGGTTGTACACGTTAATTTTGATTTCAGACCTTCACAGTTCACACAGTTGATTAGGCAATTATAGCCTGGTCATATTAGTTTCCACCAATTAATGAATAAAATACGTACATGTCATAATGTTAAATAATAACTTAAATTGGGTTGAATTCTCACAATTATTTTCCTTTCATATAGTAACTCACCCTTAGACTCAATTCTCTAATTTATAGATTTAAAAAAATCAAATTTGATTTCCACAGATATTATTTATGTATTTTTTTATTTTTTTATTCCGTCTTTGTATCATACCGTAGTCTAACAAAAGATACTAAAAATAGGAGATTCTTTCAAAAAATTTAAACTTTTGGTTAAATGAAAAACATCAAATGAGTTAATTAATTAAATTAAGAGAAATAAGTGCATACAATTAGGGTAAATCCATATATAACGAGAGAGTTCGATATATAAAATATATACATATGTATATACTAATAGTATAACTAATAAATAAATAAATATCAATAAAAATAATACAATTGTTTAATTAATTTATTGATTAAGTAATTTTAGTTAATATTAAAATTTAGGATTCAAATTTTAATTTCTCTTAATTTTTTATATTTTATTTTTATATATTTTGATCTCGACTTTTGTTAACGGTTGGCTCATGCATATGATCCGTGTTAGGACGATTCAAATATTTAATATCGGATGTGTAGATATTTTCTAATCATAACATACATAGAACTCCAAACGTATAATTCTTAAGCAGGTTCATTTGTTTTTTTTATTATATCATTGTTTTCGACTAGTTTTTCTTATGTCAATTTCAATATTCGTATGCGTGTCTTGAGAGAAAATTAGTGATTAATTTGCACGGTGCATGAATTTGTTTATTAATTTATTTATTATAATTATTATTCGATAATGTCGTTATCGTTATCATTACAACTGAGTGACACGCACGCATTCGACATTTTATAATTTGTCGGCAAATCTTTAATCGTCGGCTGAAGAGACACGTGTGAATGTATCCCACATGATTAATTAAGATATACTTGAAAGAATTTAATGATAGTGTATCCGGATATATCATGTACCTTGCGTAACAAATCGTTGAATCTGAGATCTACGATAGATCTTATTTAAAATTATTATTTTTTATTTATATTTTTAACCGTAGATCTTAGATTCAACAGTTTGTTACACAGAGTACATGATGTATCCGAGTATACCATCATTAAATTCTACTTGGAAGCCTACCTTTCATGAGCAATAATAATAATAATAATAATAATAATAATAATAATAATAATAATAATAATAATAATAATAATATCTAGCTACAATACGCGTCCATTCCATTGCCATGATAAAAAGATTTATCAAACAAACAAAGTAAAAAAAACGATACGAAATCAACATTTTATTTCCAGATCTTACATTAACAAGTTAATTAATTTTACTTTTCTGACATCATAATTCTATGATAACTATTCGTATTTTTTTTATAATAAAATATCACCATTATGCCTATTTTTCTACATTGTTAAAAAGTTATCTAACTGTTCTTTCTTTCACATCGAAATTTAAGAGATGTCATGTCATCCATATATAACAAGATCGCGCAACAAATATGTGGTCTAGGGTGGTACGATTCGTTACTTTCCAAGTGTAAGGCTATGTTTGTTTGTTGTCACATTATTTTTAAAAAAACTTTTTCGGGACATTTTAATTTTCCTTTCCTAGATTATGAATTACCTTTTTTACAAAAAAATAGATATACGTATTTACCAAAATTATTCAAACTTTTGTAGTTTACTCCACACTTCTTTCCAATTTGTTTTAGAAAAACATAGTTTTGCCCCTTTTATTGTTATTTGGAAAAAAATCTACAAAAATATATTTGACATGAACTTTTTAGCTTTTTTTCTTCAAATCATAACAAAGGTTATAGCTGTATAATTGGATAATAAAAAAATTAAATTTAACATAAAATTGATATTGGGTGAAGTGCGAAGTTTAAATAATTTATGAGAGTAGGTGAGCGTTTTTAGTATTTTTATAGTAACTTTAACAATAAATTGAGATCTAAAAAAGGTAAATCAATTGGGTAATTGTCACAAATGGTCTTTTAACTTTGGCTTAAATACTTTTTGGTCTCCTAATTTTTTTCTTTTATTATAAAAAAATAGTCCTTTTTTCATTCTACTAACTTCATACGTTTGTATAGATATTTTATATTATTATTATTCTTATTATAATAAAATATGTCATGCTGACTTCACAATAGATCATATAAGATTATGAATCATATATTTAGGATAGATTTCATACAAAAAAAATGTCTATATTTAATGTGATGTATATTCAATGTGATATATTTTATTATGATCATAATATAGAATATATATTAGAATATTTATATTCTCATATTTAATCAACTGAATAAAAAAAATATTATAATCAATAAAAAGATTAAGCGTGCAAACATGCATAAAATTGAAGGGCTTCTTATGGAAAAAAGTTAAAATTGTTAGAATAAACATACATAAATCATATAATATAAAGCGGAAGCAAATAAAATAGGATGAGCATTTAAGCCTTTAGTCATAGCCTAAACACATAATGTGTTAATAGCAAAGATCTTCTAATTCATAGGCCACACAATGTGATGGAAACTTGTGAGTGTTGGCTTGAACTAGGGACCTTGCCCTTTAGGGGTATTTATAGGCTTCCTCCCATCAAGGAAGTTACTTATGTAGTTAGTATAACCATTCATTTAGAAGTTATAAGAACTACTTAATATCACATAAATAGTTTAATTAATATAATAAATTCTGACCATATAAATTTAAATATTAAATATATATTAAATTCCAACATTCTCCCACTTGGTCAGACCATTTATTATAATTAATTTTATATACTACTGATATATACTTTACACAAAAGAAAATAAATTATATGAATCATGGCGGTATGTCCTTTATCGAATAAGTAGTACCTTCCATGTATTACAATATAATTTTAATTTCTTGTCAAAGTCCCAAATGTGATAATTAATATTCTATATGAATAAGCCAAATGCTTATTCTAGGTCCTCCAATAAAATGTGTCATTCTCATAATGTATGCATACCAAATAAAAGAGAAACACACAATAATAAGAATTTCATTAAACATGTTGTAATACAACACCTTAAGTCATAAGTGACATAATTGAACATCTCATATGAGTTATGATTCTTTAATTATAATGACATGTCTTTCTATAAAGAATCTGTGATATATGTTCAATAGATACATTCTATATATGAACACTTACATTTAATGTGTTCCTTTAATTACTAAGCACTTTTATGTCGACAACACGTTATTTCGACTCTTAAATTTATATACTTAGCAAACAATGTATTCTTAAATTGTCACATCCTTAATGATTAAGGATAAACTCACTATCCCAAAATCGAATGACAAATTCTTCAATAAAATACGATGTCACCTTAAAATAAAACATAACAAGTATGAAAATATTTTATAAAAACTTATTTCCTCTCTATATCATTTGTTTCTGAAATCCACCTTTCTTAATAAGTATTACATGTAGTGAACAACTATTTTTTTTATCCATAAAAAATGTTCACTTCATGTAATAACTAATCTATCAATGAAAGTTAAGATATCATCAACGAAATTGATGATTTGACTCTCACTAACTTCATGATATATAAAGTGGTCAATAATATAGAAACCAAATGAACAAATCACAATTAAAATAGGAAAATACAAGTGCATTTTCGTTATATTTTACAGAAGTTGTAAAATCATGCACATATATACCTTAAATAGGCACATCAAATTTCCATACACATAAGATATGTTTGTCAATACAATTCATATCAAAATACGAATCCATGTGCCATTAAAACCTACCTGTGGGCAAAGATTTTAACACACAATTATTTCATATCATATTGTATACATGAATTTATGTGTCATTAAAATTTACCTGTGTGTAAAAATTTTAACACATTAAAATTTCATATTTTAATTTTTATGATGGAAGAAATAAACATTATAATCTTCCACCCTAACTAAATATAAAAGCATAACTTTTATGATGAAGGAAATAAACAATAGTAATCTTCCATCTTAATTAAATATAAAAGCACAATTAACGTCCCTGTGGGGTAAAGTTAATGTATCTTTTATGTTTAATTAAAGTTTGATGTCATATTCTAAATGTGATTTATATAATTACAAAATTATAAATATATAATCATATAATTAAAGATGTTGTGGCTACTCTTTAATTATTCAAATATACCAAACCACATAACATCATAATAAAATATGTTAAAACATGCAAATCTTATGCATCACATAAATTAATAATTAATTTATGATGCAAATAATGTTTTAACTTACATTAAAATAAACTTAGCTATTTGGAAAAAAATCATAATGACTATCAAATAGTCAAGCAAAATAATTAATAAATAAATTCAATCATTTTGGCATCAAAAATTATTTATTACATATAAGCCCAAAAACAAAGTTCATAATCATTAAGAAATTCTTAATCAACTCAATCATAACTCATAAGCCGCCATCATAAGGTACTAAAATACCTTTTAAAGGAAATTAAAATATATGTGTTAAGTTTTGCTATACAATGATGCACGAACTTAATAATTTTATATTATTTTAAAACCAAAATTTTGCCTTATCAAAAAGTATAATAATTCATACATTTAATATGAGCAAAATAATATGGTTATGAAAAAATAATGTGCAAAGTCATAACATAATCTTTCTTCAAATATTTTTCCAACAATATGGGATCAAGAAAGTAATGACTATCAAATGAACAATACGTAGTCTCAAAAATATTTTTCCAAAGCAAAAACTTTGCATCCTCAAACAAATATGACAAATTCATATTTTTAATAAACGCAAAATAATATGCTTATAAAAAAATATTATTTTACATCATATATTAAAATACGATAATCAATATGAGACTAATAACAAGTAGTTCACATTAATCAAATAATCCAACAAAAATGACGAAAAATTATCATAAATGACCAATAGAAAATAATAGTCATAAGTATGATAACTTAATAATTTATGGATGGCATATTATAAAAGCAAAAATTTTGCAAAATCATATAAGTATGATAAAATTCATACTTTTGATAAATGCAAAATAATATGCTTCTAAAAAGATGAACATTTAGTCCCACACAAGTTGACAACATATGGAAAATATTTTCAAAAAGTAATAATTTTGCAAAATAATAAACTATGAAAAATTCATAATTTTGATAAGTGCAAAAGAATATACTTCTAAGAAGATAAAAAAAATTCATAATATGAATGTCAACTATGCACTACACGTGCATAAATAAAATATTAAAAAGTAAAATATGACTAGACAAAGGTATACAAGCTCTGATAACATATGTTAGAATAAACATACATAAATCATATAATATAAAGCGGAAGCAAATAAAATAGGATGAACATTTAAGCATTTAGCCATAGCCTAAACACATAATGTGTTAATAGCAAAGATCTTCTAATTCATATGCCACGCAATGTGATGGAAACATGTAAGTGTTGGTTTGAACTAGAGACCTTGCCCTTTAGGGGTATTTACAGGCTTCCTCCCATCAAGGAAGTTGCTTATGTAGTTAGTATAACCATTCATTTAGAAGTTATAAGAACTACTTAATATCACACGGATAGTTTAATTAATATAATAAATTCTGACCATATAAATTTAAATATCAAATATATATTAAATTCAATGTGATGTATATTCAATGTGATATATTTTATTATGATCATAATATAGAATATATATTAGAATATTTATATTCTCATATTTAATCAACTGAATAAAAAAATTATTATAATCAATAAAAAGATTAAGCGTGCAAACATGCATAAAATTGAAGGGCTTATTATGGAAAAAACTTAAAATACCATAAAGTATTAATATCAAAACTGAAAGATCACACGTGAAAATTAACCTCGATCAATTTAATTAATAAGAAAGATTAAAATGACACTATTCATGCCCGGAGTATATGGTACCGTGTTCGATTAGCACAAGAATCATCGGTCGAGCTACTCGTCTCCAGGACAACATTTTTCTTTTGGGTAAAAAAATGAAGGAAAGATAACGATGAGGAAAGAGAATAAAGTATAAAGAATTTAAGAATGATAATTTTTAATTATAACTTCTCCAACGAATTTTTTTATTTAAATAGAATAATTTTTATCTTCTCCTCTACTACTCTCTTTTTTTCTCAATCCAAGATTAGAATGAATGAATATATTAATATTTTTTAACGTACGATTTACTAATTGTTATTTTCTATAATAATATATTAGAAACGTGTTTCATTTCCTAGACTTAAAAAAAAACTTAAAAATGTTCAAGTTGTTGGAATTATTAATTTGTTCTTTGTGGTGCATAGAGTTGAATGGTGCTCGCGTTCACAGCCACAAAAGAAAAAAAAAGGAAAAAGAAACTTAATTCAACACAAATACATAGGATCAAGCTCAAAGTGCTTTAAACAATCAAGTTGATAATTAATTAGTTTTAGTCCAACAAACCGACAACGAATAAGAATGACAACATGAAGAGACAAATTTCAATCTATATTCTCACGGTAGAAATTTTAAATATTTCATTTTCCTATAAAAATAATTGTTCCTTCCACCAACAAGTAAAATGCCTTGAATTGTAATTATAAATTAAATAATCAATTATAAGCTCGGATCACAAGAAACCGTGATTTTATATAACATTAATTAACTTTTTAGCCAATGAACTTTAATTATTCTGTCCATGAAAAAGGATTGTAAGGAAGAAACCTCATTTTAGTATCAATCATAAAAATAACCTTTTCCATGGACACTTGAGAATATCTTTATTCCAAGTGATATATTGTATCTCAAATTTTAATTCGAAAATGCCGGACAACAACTCGTTTTTGCCACCATTTGAAACTGGCCAAGATATTTTCCTGGTGGTATGGAGTAAGAAAATTGATAATGGCATTTCTGATCAGTTTTACACATTGTATATTATGTATTTATTAGATCATTAATTCCAAGATTGTCGGCTACTATTGAGCAACCACATACTCGCCGAAAGCAAACATTTATTTTCCTATCAATAACCAAAGTGTGTAATCAAGTTTGATTAGGAAATTGACAGTTCCAAATTTAAATTTTAGAATTATCAATTTTATTAAGATTTAGTTTTTATTGTTCTTGTTCGACCATCGAATTAGTCGGATGCTAATAACCTTGACCTCTGGATTACCGATGAGTCTAAGACCGTAACAAAAGAAATTAAAGTGTATAACAATTATTATAGATAAAAAAATAATAATATTAATTGGAACAAAAAAAAATTTATGATCATATAAGTCCAATTTACGCAAAACAAATAGTGACAATTTCTCTTAAACTTTTAATGATATTTAATTTATGTAATATATATATATATATATATGTATATAATTGCTGTAATTCCAATTGTTATAAATGAATATAATAATATAAAAAGTAGTAATAACTAAATGATAATAATTTATTTTACCAAAAGAAGGAAATGTGCCTGTTTGAAAACTTTATTTTAATTAATAAACAAATCCGCAAATTTGGTCCCTTAGTTATGTAAAGTAATCGAAAAGATATATTGCATGTCATGTCCTTCTATAAAATTCTCTTCTCTCACATCATCTCTCGTGCAAACTTCGACTGATCAGATCGACACAAGGGAGGAGATGGGAGAAGGAGGAGGAGCAGCAGCAGCAGGAGATGGAGATGGCGGAGGGGTAGAGGTAATGGAGAAGGAGAACAAGGCTGCAGCTGGCGTGATGGCGCCGTGCAGGTTCGCCGTGCTGCTGTGCGCCGAGGAGTCGGAGTACGTGAAGAAGGCGCACGGGAGCTACTTGCAGGTGTTCGTGGGGCTGCTGGGGGAGGAAGGGGAGACGTGGCACGGCTACCGTGCGGCACAGCGGGAGCTGCCGCGCGACGAGGACGTCGACGGCTACGACGGGTTCGTCGTCACGGGCAGCTGCAGCGACGCGCACGGCGAGGAGCAATGGATCCGGGAGCTGCTCGCGTTCCTCCGCACGTTGGACGCCAAGAGGAAGAAGGTCCTTGGAGTCTGCTTCGGCCACCAGGTCATTAGCTAACCTTAACGTTCCCTTTTGAACGAAGTTTTCTCAGAATGCATGCATGATTTCTTTGATGTTCTCAATATGCTGTCACTTGTTGCAGATTCTGAGTCGAGCGCTGGGAGGGAAGACTGGTAGAGCGAAGAGAGGATGGGACATAGGAGTGACCTGCATCCACCCTTGTCGCTCCGCCATGAAGCTGCTCTCTTGTCTCCGCATCCCTTCCCACCTTCCTGTCGTTGAGTGCCATCGGGACGAGGTCAGTAAGCTGCGAGGACAGGCTCATCTTGCCATGCACCACCATTTACAGTCCTTCTGGATGCACTCGATCGAGAGTCATTGCACTTGCAGCTAGAATAATTAGTTGCTGAACATAAATGGATCTGTCGATCTGGTTGCTGCAGGTATTGCAACTTCCTGCTCATGCAGAGGTGATGGCTTGCTCCGAGAAAACCGGCGTCGAAATGTTCAGGTGCGGCGACCACATGATGGGCATCCAAGGTCACCCTGAGTACAACAAGGGAATACTGCTGCACCTCGTTGATCGTCTCTTGCAGAACAGTATCATTCAAGTAAGCTGAGTTAATTCACTGCTACTAGTAAAATGCTAGTTGCTTAATTTCTTTTTCCCTGTTACAATTCCCAGTATGATCAATTAGAAAATATAGACACTAACTATCGAAAAATCGAACTCGAGATCGAGAGATGCCCAGCATGATCATTTACATCTCCATGATGATAAGAAAAGAAGGCAGTTACCTGTTTAATGGTAAATTCAAAATACCTGCAGGTGTTACTCAATTTATGAAACAAGTTGACTAACGAAATGGCTGTTATGCAACTTCTTGCTATGGAACATGGAACCTTCTCAGAATTCTTGTCATCAGAATTCACTGCAATCTTCAAGTGTGCACTGCAGGATTCTCAAGCTGAAGCTGCCAGGGCAAGCATGGACAAGCTGGAGCCAGACAAGGAGGCATGGAGAAGGCTGTGTAGGGGTTTCCTCAAGGGACAACAACTTCTATAGTGGTGAACCAGACGCATTTCTGGTCATAAATAGAGAGAATTTGGAACTACAAAGATGTCTCCGTCCTGATTGAAGAACTTGTATACCCATATATTAAGCTACATCTACATGCAGCTCCATTGTTTCTTTAGCAGTTTACCTCTGGCCAAGTTTATCTGACCAATAACTTAATAAAATACCCTCTTGGCCTTCTGATCTGACAAATTATCTTCTGTCTTTCTTTCCCTACTTTTGAGAAGGTTAACAAAGTGTGTTTCCAGCAGAAAAAGGGGCATAGGACCTCAACAATCACTTGATGCGGAATGAATGAAGTATCAAATCACAGGATGCATGAATGAAGACTTCTAAGTATATCAGATTTGAACCCAAGAACTTAATTATCCTTAAGTGGAGTCCTTTCAAGATTAGTATTCCAACTTTATCTAGAATCCCAAGTTTATTTTATAGCTAATTGACCCATAAACTATACAATCTCTTTTGTAATTGGTCTCTTTCATATATTATGATTATTTTTTTATGATTTGGGAGAAAAGCGATTGGATAAAACGCTCCTCTCCCTCGTCAAACGCTTGGGAGGGAAACGTTTGACTCAAAACGCTACCCTCTCAAATACAATATTTTGCGTTCATCGATCATAGTAAAAAAAAATTCATTATTTTCTGTGTCAAAATAATTAAGGTACATAATCGCACCTAAATCATATATATGCCACCGAAATAGAGAAAATGCAATAGTATAGAGAAAATATATATTTACCCTTCAAAAACAATTGAATGACCAATCTACACCTATTATCTCTAATACAAACTTATTATAACTTAAAAAAATACTGATATAAAAAGTATCGAAGTGAAAAAAGGTAAAGTTTTTTTAATAACTGCTTATTTTTTTATTTTTTGTAAAATAGGAGCAATCACATTAATATGATTGCAACATCAATAAAGTATATTATAATAAGAATCAATTTTGAAAAGATTGTATAGCTGATAAATCAAATAAAGTGCGAATTATATTAAGATACCATATTAGAATCACAAGTAAATTTGCAAATTTGAAGTACCAATTTTGAAAATTACTCCCTAGATGATAGGTATACCTAGAAAACAAACTATTTCACCTCATTTTTATCCTTCAAATGGAGATAACATATAGTAAGCTACATCTACATGCAGCTCTAGTGTTTCTTTAGATGTTTACCTTTGGCCAAGTTTATCTTACCAATAACTTAATAAAAATACGTTATTGGCTTTCTCATCTGACAAATTAGCTTCTTTTTTCCCTTTGAGAAGGCTAACAAAGTGTGTTTCCAGAAAAAGGGCATAAGATCAACAATAAGAGGACCCCAACAATCACTTGATGCGGAATAAAAGAAGCATCAACAATCACATGACGAAGGAATGCTTCCATAATGCAATTATCAAATTTGAACCCAAGAATATAAGGACTACCAGCATACGATGGCAGGGAACATGGAGAAATACACAACAGTAAGGACACAAACTAGCTCAAAGATTTTTTCTTTTGATATCAGAACTTTCAACGATACAAATAACGATGCCATTTAGCAAGAATGTTGGATGATTTCATCAGTCTATGAATATGAAATAGTTTCATTAATCGAAAAAAGTTCCCGGATGGTGCGCCCTCCACCTATTTTCTTATTATTCAAAATGTAGAATCAGAAAGGATAACAGATTAGCGCCCAATAAGATTATGCATTCATAACACCACCAGAATTTTTGCGGCAGTCATTGAGCATATCCAGGTAAAACTGGCACTTGCTGATGTCACTGCCAAAGTTGTTGATGCACTGCAAAGACAAGAATATCCTTTTTATTTTCAACAGAAAAAAAAAGAACCATGGATATTCCCAAACATCATATTGAACCAACTGAAAATATACTATCGAATAAAATAGCACTAACAAATAGTGTCATGAGGATGTAAAGAGAAAACATACATCTTGAAAGGCTTTCGAATGAATGTTGCATGCATCAGAACCAAAGGCATTAGTAACAGGGGCAGCAGCAGAGGCAGGGGCTTCCGTGACAACAGTCTCATGCTGGATGGTTCTTGGACCCATAACAGCATCAACTGCCCTATGAGCAATTGCGCTTCCTGTACCAAAGGCCATGCCTGCAAAATGGGAGAAAATGAATAGAGGACATACAGCTTCATAGTTTGCAGCCTGAAGAGACCGTGTGAACATGTAGACACATCTTGATGTAAAGAGCAAGAATATACCTTGAGCAATAGTAGATCCAATTCCTCCAAGGATAGATCCACCTCCTCCTTGGGTAGGAGCTGGAGGTGGAGCCTGATGTGCTGCAAGATTGGATGCATAGAACTTTAAGTACCAGTTTTGCCTATTGCCGACAAATAACAAAGATAATGACTAATAATACTAAAGCCTGATAAAGTATAAAGATAATAGTTTTCTGTTACATCCTCCACAGTAATAGCAAAGCACTATTTTCTTAAGGTTTTGGAAGAAACCAAAGTAGACATCAAACTTTTCATATCGTTCTACTTATAAGGGTACAAATAAATAAATATATTTTGGTAGATCATAATACAACTGTTATTTTAACGTATAAGGTAATTGTCACGGCATGCATCAGCAGAGCTAACACATTAAGAAAACAATACTTATACTTACATTGGGACACAATAGATTGCTATAGGAAGTGAAAAGTTGAAGGAACTAACTTTTTTCATACAATGGAAAAAAAGTAACATCTTTGCAACAGAAAGTATCATAACAGTACGTGAAGAACACAAGAGGGAACAATCATTATTTTGGAGAAAACACTTAAGAGACATCATAAATAAACAGAGAACAGAAGTCAAATGCTTTTGAGAGATCACAAGCAGAAAAATGAGATGCCAAGAATCACCTGGTTGGGGAGGATTTCTCACAGCAGGGCGTGCTGGGGCACGGGCGGCTGAGCGACCTGCAAAAGCCATTTTGTTATAAGCAAGAAACAAACAAAAAACTTGTGCGCTATATGCAGAAAAAACATAAGAGAAGTAAATGCATGGGTAACAAAAATAAAGCAATTAAAGATCTTAAAGTTCAGAATTGTAATTGAGACAACTTATAAAGAGTAGACAAACAAATGAACAAGCAAACTAAGATCTCATCACTAACAATGATGAAAGATAACACAAATATCTTACAATTTTCGATGGCCAAGGTGGTGTGTAACATCATGCAGTGCAATCGATTTTATTTTGAATGAGATTGAATTGAAAGGGCAACTTAATTGCATTTTATTTGCATGAGATTAAGTTGAAGGACCAATTTAATTGCATCCACTTATTCTTCAAATTATCATCTTCCGGGTTTAAAACTGATTATATGAAAATCATGAAAGCACTTCATGGAAATGATTTCTGTAAATAAATTTGCCCCATTAAGTGACTAATCAAGGTAATAAACAACACTTAATGTATCTAATTGCTTAACTAAAATGTATTCCTTTCTTTGTTTCTTTTTAGAAAAACTCATCACCCAAATGTATTCCTTTCTTTGTTAGGTTCTCAATTTGTAAGAGATCAAGGGGACTTTTAAGAAATAAGGGAGGTAATATATGTAAGTTTTGGCTGCAACTGATAAGAACATACAAAAATCTACTAGTAGATCCCAAGTTTGGGTAATACAATGATTAAACAAAGCTTTATGCACAAGTTCTGCCTTTTTATTCCTTCAAATAGGAATTTTAATTTCTCTTTGCCATCAAGATAAGATTTTATATTATAGGACACTTTAAATTGTCTTTGTGCTCTATTTACAAATATAAGGAATTAGTTTATATATGTTATCACAATATCACCTAATTAATTTTAAATGGTCTTACCATCTATTTGACCCTACTTGAATCCAATGCCATTCAGTATTTCTAAATACCGGCTTAATATTCTGGAAGAAAGAAGCTGATCTTCGATCCTGGTTTAGATATTTGTTTAAGCATAGGGATGTACCAAGAAACATTTCTGGACATATATCAGAAAACATTTATGTTGATACTTCTCCTAAATGGCTCACTATCAAAGGTCATTCCTTAGCAGAAGCATCAAATATGTTATCATATGTGTTCACGGCAATATCCATGGATAATAACTCAAACACTCAATCTATCCGATAAAGACAATATCTGATACCAGATGATTTCCTTTTGATGTAACAGCAGTCGTCTAAATACACCAATAGTAACATAAAACAAATAACAAAGTGCTGTATGCATGATTAAAAACAGATGAATCAACATTGCCATATAAAAATGTAAAATTTCTTTCAGACTTTCAGCTAAGATTTAGGCCGGAGAAATGCATACATGCAAAGAGATAAAGATGATGCATAATAAATAAAATCAACCGTCAATCAGTGCACTGATGCAGAAACCGAATGAGGCAATCGCCTATAGAACAAACAGTAAAAGAAACACGAAAAGATGTCCTTTTGATGCAAAAGTCCTTAGATTTGGAGCACAAGGAATTCATCGAAGCGGTGAGATATGATTCAACAATAAAAGAGCAGAACGAAATCAAGCACCGATGAGCATTCAATCCAGAAATCCAAAGAGCCAACCAATTCGATCAAATAAGCTGCAAACGGGCGGGAAGATGACGGAGATCAGAGAACACTTACCACCGGAGCTTCGACGAGGCATGATGGCGAATCGGGGAATGGCAGCAATCCACGAAACCCAGGCGACGATCGAAACCCTAGACGGCAGCAAGCGTAGCGACGAATTGGGGGAAGGGGATGGGTTCATATAGACGCGGTAAGTATACGTATTTGCCCATTAGGTTGGTGCTTATTTACGAGGAATGTGCGTACAGCATCAGATTTTGATGCCATTGATGGGGATATACCATCCGTTTGATTAGGATCGGACGGATAAAAAGGGATCACAGGTTCTAAATGTACGCGATTGCCTCATAAAAGTCTGGAAGCATCGGACGGCTCAGTAACAAACCAAATCCTTTTTGTCCGTCTCTTCCTCTAGCATATTATATGACCGCTATTGCACTTACCAGATTAAAAATATATATTTTTTTGCTAACAGTCTCTCTCGATCATAACTTTTTCTCTATTTAATTCTAAAAATTTATTAATTTTAATCCTCGAATTTATCAATTTAATCTTTTCCTTAATTTTCATAAAAAAAAATTATTAAATTTATTTTTTAATAATTATGAAATATCATTTTTACCCTTGATTTTTTAATATAACAAAAAAATTTAGAAATAAAAAATAAAGCAAGGATACAAATATTATTTAATAATTATGAAATATTTTGATCAAGTTTTTTTTTAACTTTTTAAGTATTTTTATCATATTTAAAATGGAAGGATAAAATTATTATTTATTAATTAATAAAAAATAAATTTAACATAATTTTGGGTGAAATTTAATGGAAGAAAATCAACATAGGTTTAAAGAATAAAATTATTAAATTTATAGTTTAGGATTATATAATTAACTGAAATAATCCTTAAAATATTTTTTAATGGTAGTAACTAATCTTATTGATATACTCCAAAAATAATCCATCCGCACAAGGACTTTTTGTTAGGCTGAATGATACCCGAATCCATGAGACACGTCGACGAGTGAGGCGGATGACGAACACAACTTGTAAGGGAGTCTAGTTCTCTGGCAAGGATCATTCCCTTTAGAAATAATAGTTTTTAGAAAATAAATTGTGATCAAATGTTAACTAAAAATTACTACGTCTTTATTTTACAAAGTTATATACACCTTCTTACTTAATCCAAAAATGTTAAGAAAAAAAATATTCGGAAAAGTATTTTCCTCTAGACTAATTTCAGCATAATCTACCAGTTTTAAAATGGGGTTTGATTAAACATTGTGCAACATTATAATATATATTATTATTTGTCTGAAAGGATGAATAGATAGTGTCTAGACATCTTGTCCTTCTGTTATAGATTTTATCATATTAGGAATCAAGATTACTTTTCAAAAGTGTCGTACTCTTTTGTATATCTGCTCGGACAGACAAAAAAAGATTAGAGAAAAAGAAAACATGAGGACACTTTTTTTTCGGTGGCAAAAGAGTACACTTTATTTTTTTTATTTTTTGGAAAAAAAATTATGGCACATGGATGTTGCTTTTTTGGACCCTTTTTACAAAACAAATTTCGTATCCTAGTCACTTTGATTTGAATCACATAAATATTTTTCTGAAAAGAAAAAATGCTATATTGCTACTGTGTCATGTTTCAAAACATATGAAACAAATGTCTGACAGCCCTTATAGACCATGTACATTCAGCAAAAAAGATATTAGGAGAAACTCCTCATCCGGAAATCCCAAAGTAACAAAAAAAAAGCAGAACAAAATTATTACTGCAGAACAAGCATATAATTCAGTCATGCTCCTATATTGCCAAGCCAAAAGTACAGAGGAAATTGGGCGATTGCCATGAAGAGCAAGAAGTAGTGTTGCCTGCTTGAATGCTTCTCGTAAGTGTGCACCTGTGTGAAGATGACCCTCTTCATGGTCTTTATCAGGAACACACCCATACAGATACTCATCCATGGTAGTATAAAGTAGTAAGAATAGCTCCAGAAGATCCTCGCCAGTAGAGCCAAGGAGAGCCCCGTGAAGGCGTAGCCGCCGTATGCCACAATATCTAACAGTGGCGCCTCTCCACCACCCAATGAATATAAAAGCCCCTTCAGCAATGTTACTTGAATAAACCAGCCAAGAAGTCCACGAGTGAACTGCAAGCTCAAAGCTTCTGGAGTGAACCTGCATGGAGTTCCTAAAACTTATCAGCATTTTCTTGTTATATATCATTTAGTACATCAACTGAGGTTTTACTTACTTTCCAAGAAGACCAAATGAGAAGCCTGCCACGACAATGTAAGTGCCAAAGGACATAAAAGGGATGTAAAGATCCGGAGCATTTATATCATAGATTGGAGGTTTATAAGAAAGCCTTCCGCCCACTGGTTCGCTTATCCTAGTCCAATGTCCCTGGATGAAAGGTCCTATCTCATGAGGAAGGGTCTAAAAGCTAATTAAATGGAAAAATAAAGATGTTTAGACAGAAAATCTATAGAATTAATGAACAGAAATATGTACCCTGTGCAAAAACGGGAGCAAAATGACTTTTAGCTTGTTTCTGACGTACTGGTCATTTACTTGGAAATAATATTGAGGATTTGAGAAGTATCTGCTTATCTGCTCCAACATAACTAACATGTCAGCTCAAACGATGTTTTGAAGTTTATGAACTGATGAGAAAAACATAAGTTATCAACAGATACATCAACAATCAAGAGTTTAGCAAATTTATAATTCCCTACAAAAAGAAACGTACAAGGGGATAGTTCTCACATTACTCTGCATGAACTCGGAACTTGAGCCCAGGAACCTCTCGCCATATGCTCCCAGGCCACCTCTAATAAGACCAGATCCTGCTCCATAGAAAGCATTCCCAAATGGATTTGCTTGAGGATTTCCTGGTGGTATCTGCACTCCAGTTTGATTGCCCAGATTATCGTACATCTCTGCATTGACAACACAAATGGATATCTAAAGATAAACAGAAAGATAATGTGAAAAGCCATTCTTTAGCAGAAACCCTTATCAACGCCCCTTTCAAGGTATGTGCATTCAAGAATTTGAGTCGATATCAATGAACAAATAACTTAAACACTCATCTATAAATAACAAGTTCCTAATAAAGAAAATAACTGATCTGGAAAGGTGCAATTTTGAAGTAACAGTACTCTCGTATAAATACACCAATAATGAGATAACTAATGAGAAACTCTACCTGACCTGACTAATCAAAGAGCCAGCTGAGGCAGAACAGTTTCATATAAAAATTGATTTTTTTTTAATGTAAAATTTTATTTAGAGGCAATGCAGAGATGTAAAGAGAAAAATATGATGAAAACATTAGTGCAACAAATCAATCACCAAAGAACATACTAATACACAAAAGAAGGTTGCAATTACTTTGGCCTAACCAGAGGGGAAAACATGAGTAATTTTTTCGATAGAAAAATGGATATCATTTTGATGCAGAAGACCTTCAATTTGGAGCACAATGCATTCACCCAAACAGCCTGAGAAGATGCAACCACAAAAGAGCAGAACAAAACCAATCACCAATGAGCAAACCAATCCAAACAGATAAACCAGGAAACAACACAGGAATGCAGACGTCAAGCGATCTGATTTGCAGAGTGGGCATAAAGATGATGGGAAATGGTGGTGTGATTAGAGATCAATTACCACCAGAGGTTTCGATTCCAATAAATGGCAAATCGGTAGAGCAAAAATCCACAAAGCGAGGCAATGATCGAAACCCTAGATGGCATCAACAGGAGCGGAGAATTGGGAAAGGAGGTGGGCTCATATAAATGTGACACTTTTACATTCTTGCCCAAGGAGTTGGTGCTTATTTATGAGGGAGTCATCACACTCTAAAGCACTATGTTGCAAAGAAGAAAGAGACAGATGGATGTCTATAGTTATTTAAACCAATAAAATAAGTCATGAATGAATCAATGGGACATTAAGTTAGTAATAAACATCATAATTTTTATAAATTTCAAAATCATCATTGAGTTTTATTTTTAACATTTACATATCAAATAAGAATTTTTTATTGAAAGGACCTATCAAATTTGATTAGACAGATCTTTTCTGAATATTCAAGTTATCATAACAAATAATAAATATGATAAAATCCTCTTGATCCTACATTCCTACTAACTCACATATTACACTATTAACTCACATAAGAATATAATAAGCCACCAAAATAGTGACAACTTGCTGTTGATATTGTGAATTGGAGATGAGCATCATCCTTCATAGAAGAAGATACACAAATAGAAGATGACAGATATTATCCTCTACCACAATAACCAAGTTCTGATGTTTGATACTTCCAACTAGATATTATCATCTCCGATGGGCATCAGAAGAAGACACTTCATGTATTTTTTGCAAGACGGAGGATGAAAATACTAATAACCTATTTTTTGGTTGCGCAGGGAGCTGTGACTGCAATTTGGATTTTCAGGGATTAATTTCAATTCGACAGGAGACTTCTGAAGAAGTTTCAGATCAGGTGGACGAGACTCAAATTACCAAGTCCATGTCACGAGCAGTTGGAGGGCAGCTCCTTTTGCTTTTTTGGGCTAACTTTCAGAACATATTAGGTGCATTTTCAGAGGGAAAAGATGCTATGTGGACAACATTATAATTTTAGCAAAGAGTTTTTGATAGATGGAGGAAGTTGAGCTTATTTTTGTAAACTGCATGTAATATATTTTCTCTTAATAAATCTGGATGGTTACTCAAGATAACCATCCTTGTTTTCTCAAAAAAAAAAAAAGAAGATAAATACAGAAAACTAGATAAATGATGTCCAATCTCATTCATTATAAAGGACATCTATACATACACGCTCTAGCTTCCAGGTGCAGTGCATGCACTTGTTTTTCAGTAAGAAGTTTGCAATAGTCATGTTTTACCAAAAAAACACTTGTTATTCTTGTTCTCTCTGCCTATCTGAGACTAATCAAGTCAAATTCCAACATAAAAAAAATGCGGAAGCTAAGAAGTTGTAAGCATTACTATTGTAATTTTCATATTTTACAATGAGGTTCAGACACAAAAACCTAAGTTCCCCATACATGTGAAAAAAAGAGTCAATTGTTAATTAGTTCTTTATCAATATGAGACAGATCGATCCTAAAAACCAGACTAAATGCAGAAACTAAGAATTTGTGACTAAAAGAACTCCAAATGCATTTTTCATTTGTTTTTTTATACAGCAGATCATACAAAAGATCTTACTCTCGGCATACCAATTGATTTCATCATTGGAAAAAAAAACAAGAACTAATCTTCCACATATTCCTATACATCCATATACCAATAATGCTCAATTCCAGTGACAAAACCAAACTATTATCATAGGTGACGTTTCCGCATCAAATGCAAAAAAACTAAAGAAAGATCGCGACTTTACCCGATCTTGATCGATCCCGCTCAATATGGCGAACTTTTACACAGGAATTTTCTTCCTAATGCAGAGAATCCTGCCAGTAGAAGATGAGCGGGGAGGGTTTTTGGTTCTGATGCAAACGGCACACTCAGATCGCTCGCTCACCAGTTGTGCTTTTGCTACTGTTCTTTACCCCCGGTCTCTCGGGCCACGCTATGGCCCAAAATAAAATACACATAATAAATCACCTTGTTTTTCTTCTTTATGTTTGTTAACTTATTGTGTACCGTTAGATCTTCAGATCTGAGTCATGAAATTTGTTTGATGAAAATAAATTAAAAGCTAATTTATTAATTAGTGCTTAGTATATAATTTGAGGAGATGAATAAAATTGTCCAAATGTGAAGTGAGATGATCTTGTGAAAGAAAAATAAATTTCCATCTTCATTTTTTTTAAAAAAAATAATTTATTTTATGATCTGCATGAAATTATTTTTAACCACCCATTTTAAGACACCAAATATTAGGAAATAATAAAATATTTTTTGAAAAAATAGATTCATCAAAATAATGAGCTTCTTTTTGTGTAAAAGAAAATGACATTTTTATTTATTTTTTCTATAATTTTGTATTTGCTTTTTGTTAAACAAATTTAGATTCACTATTTTGCATAATGAAGAGAACAGAACATTATTTTCTCCTTAATAATATTTTTGTAAATACTATTCCTCACATGTTCTCATATCACACATTAACTAGTTTCGATTTTCAGAAATTATTTTTTACTTTTTTTTTATAAACTGTGTATGGAGCATATTTTTGTTTATAAGTTCAAATTTGAAAAGCGCCATTATTATTAACACAACGCACCTTGGATTCTTGAGAGCATACACAACCGCTAAAAATGCCTTATTTTTCTTAAAAAAGAATTGTATTGCTTTTATTTCATATGCCGAAAATAAAACTTATAACAGTTAATTGTTATGAAAACTTCATCATACAAAACTTCAGTTCTTGCAAGAAGGAAACTCATTAACTTTTGTCTAAATTAAGTCTACTAGGATGTAGACATCGGTATCTTAAAACTTCCATGGAATATGATATTTGAAATAAATACACCCATCCCGTTTCCACCGCAACAGATTTGACATTTATTAGATTGGTAACTGGATCTTGTTTGAACTTGTCAGTCAGTTGAGATCAAATTATCCAACCAGGATACAGCATTGATATCTCCAAGTCAAACAACGCAAGTAAGCAACACATGTTACACATCTGAAGTGCAGTTTAACACTTTTGAACAGCAAAAGATATAAATTAAATTGACTTGCCACACCTAGGTAAATACATAGATTCTTCTGAACCTACTGTTTGAATGCCTGTACATTCTCATTTGTTGGATGCGCTGGTGTATCAGAATGGCTGCAAAGATAGAAGCATATTTGCATACACAAAAAAAAAAGAACTAAACAATAAACATCTTTGTTCTTTCACAGTGGCATTAAACTGATTGTATTGTTGAATTATCTTTCACCTTTTGATGGGTATGGAAATATCAACAGAAGCTTCAGCTATCTAGTTTCTTCTCTTGGAAAAATATCAACAGAAGCTTCAGTTATCTAGTTTCTTCTCTGTTGAAGATAACAAGATAAAGAACACAATGATTCACAAACTAAAACACTAGGAATCACATTAATGGCTCTACTTGTCAATCCAGGTTCACATAATTTTAGACTACTGTGGAACAAGAAGATGAAATCATGAAGTTTCTACACATATTTTGGTGATTAAATAGACCAATTTAGTACTAAAAAGGATTTTAAAACGTAGTACTATAAAGATGGCATTTGGATAATTATGTCCCAGATGAAGAAAAATAGTGGTGATACAAGGATAAACACAGCACATAGTCAAAGATAGAGAGAAACAAGATCTGCATACTTGAGTAGAAACTAGGTTATCCTACTGCAATGAAGTCGATGCGAAATTTACCAATTGTACGATGCTCTGACTAAGATCTGTAGCAAATGCAAATGATTGTCAAGAATAATAGAGCCAGTGTGCGCCGAAGTTTGTAGTTAAATTCCATCTTAGGCCAAGCATATAAAAATTTAAAGGGAACCAAATGTTACCAATCTCAACTATTGAACTTAGCAAAATCAGTTTCTCAAACTCTGACCAATAATGGACTGCTTAATCAAGGATATTACTTACTGAAATCACTGTGATATCTTCGACTCCTTGAGCATGATATCATACTGTATGTGGCCTAAACTGAAATCCATCAATTAATTCTAGATAACCTAGCTCTTTGCACAATATTATACTGCTGCAAACAATCTTAAAGCACTGAAAAATAAATCATGATAATAGTTCACAAAGTCTTAGAGGAGGAATAAGGAGCAATAGGACATAGCAAGAAAATCCTATCATGACTAGTGTAAAGGCAAAAAATTGGTAATACTTTCATTATAAGTTGGTAAAAATGAGATGAGAATGGCTGAAGCGTGATGCCTACTTGAAAATTCAGGCACTCACATATGTTGAAAATTCAGAAACAAGATCTGCACGCTTAAATAGAAACCAGGTAATCCTACTTCACTAAAGTCGATGCAGAATTTTACTAATGATAGGATAATCAAACTAAGATATGTAGCAAAAGCAAACGATGATCAATAATAGTAGAGCCAATGTGTGTCGAAGTTTGTAACTAATTCCATCTTAGGCATAGTGTCTAAAAAACTAAATGGAGGTAAATGTTAATCTCGACTACCGAACTTAGCCGAAATCAGGGCCTCAAAATCTGAGCAACGATGAACAGCTGAACCAAGAATATTACTTATTGAAAATCACTGTGATGTCTTAGACTCCTTGAACATGATATCATATTGTATGTGGCGTAAATTAAAATCCATCAATTAATCTTAGAGAACTTAGCTTTTTGCACAATCATATAATGCAGCATACAATCGAAAAATACTGAAACATAAATCATGATATTACTTCATAAAGAGGAGGCATGAGGAGCAATGGGGCATAACAAGACAAGTCATATAATGACTACTGCCAATCTGAAAGGACAAAAAATTGATAATACTTTCATTTTAAGTTGGTATAGATGAGATGAGAAATAATGAAAATTCAGGCGCTCACATATCTTGCAGAAGGTGGCTAGGTTTCATCAAATGTACTGTAAGTTTCCATGATCTTCTAGCTAGTGAAAAACCGGGAAAATTTCACCAGCTCAACATGGGATGTAGAGGAGATTGAAATAAACAATCGTAGAAAATTTGAGCCCATGCCCTTCTGTCCCAAAATTAGATGCCCTAAAAATTTATTGGAAAGTGATATAATATGTCGTACATACCTGACAAAACTTATATGTAGCGTAGAAGATATATAGTCAAAGTGTCAACCCAATATAATTTCCAATTTATCACTTCATTAAGTCACAATTAAAATGGTGGTGACATACAACTAAGAATCAACAAGGAGAAGAAAAGGTAGCCATTTATGCAATATACATGGCTGAAAATTAATTTGCACAAACTTAAAAATTTACAAATAAATAATTCCTATTATAGAGATAAAATTTTAAAACCAAACATAACAAAAAAACAGTCCTCTTAGTTAAGAATTATACTAAACAATTTGATATTACATATAATTCTACACTTTTAAATCCCCGTGCTAAATTCTAATTAAATTTGTTGATACATGTTAATGAATTTTTTTAATCCAAAAATATAGTTTATTATGAAGTGTTCTTAATATTAAATTAGAACCCAATACTAAAACAACAACCTTTTTGCAAGCTATTAGAGCTATCACAAGTTCGTCAGTAATTTTTCAAAATACAAGGAATAAACAAAGTTGCTGCATGTTTTCATCTGCCAAAGGATGTTCAAAGCTACTGCTATTTCGAGTTCAATGATTTCTTCAGTGATCGTAGGACACCCCACATGACAGATGACACCAAGAAGAGAAGCAAACCAGTTAGAATGGCATACTTCATACCAAGATTCATGAGCAAATTCACAAGCAATCCAGCAAGAACAACCCCCACAAAATTGGCCGAGAAAGCTGACCAAAAAGGCATGTCAAGTATCGACGCAATGATTGCGCCAGTCCAAGCTCCGGTTCCTGGAAATGGCACCGCAACAAACAACATCAAACCCAACCATTGGAACTCTTCAACTGGCCCTGCCTTCTCCCTGGCTCTCTCAAACAAAAGATCCACAAACCGTGTCGCTGCTGCACTCCTTTGGGAGATGAAAGATGCAAATTTTTTCAAGTAGAGGACAATGAATGGCACAGGCACCACGTTCCTGAACAAGGACACCAACAATCAAGAACTACATTTTAACCAATCTGTCAAAAGTAGTCGATCTAAAGAGAGGGAGGGGATCGAACAAACCCAAGAATAGAGAGGAATGTGAGCTTGAGAGGATCAAGCTGCATCCAATAGCCAACAGGAATTGCGCCGCGGAGCTCCAAAACTGGCATAGTGGCAAGCGCAAAGACGACGGCCTCATCTGGCCAGCCAAACTTTCTCAATGCCGCGGCGGCCTTCAGTCCCAAACCGGAAGCTCTTATGGAGTCGTCCACAGCGGCAAGACAAGATCCGCAGGCGACAGAACCCAGAAAGGCGAGAGCTTTCAGAACCAAGGCGCCAAAGATTATCCTCCTGATGATAGAATGGTCGGGTTCCCTCCATTGGGCTTCCAATGTGGATTCTTTTGCTTCTGACAGCAAGGAGGATACTATGGGTAAAGGAGAATTAGACGCAAAAGGTGCAACCGGAATTTGCTGACATGAGAAAAGTGAAACAAACTATTAAAAAACGCAAGATTCTGCAAAAAAAGTAGAAATAATAAGAGTAGAAGGGTTTGGAGGGGATAAAGGAGTCACCTTTACACATAAAAGAGAGTGCTGTCGGGGAGAAGGGGAGAGAAAGGGGAAGGATCGTCTTGAAGGGAGTGGGGAGAAATGGGGTGGTCTCTTTCCTGTTGCAGACAAGGGAGTCACTGCTGCTATCTGCACTCCAGTTTGATAGCCCAAACTGTACATCTCTGCAGTGACAACACAAGTAGGATATACATCAGATGAAATACATGAATCTAGCGCAAGAGAAATAAAAATTGAATTTTTTTTGTTTAACGTAAGATTTTATTTTGAGACAATGTACAGACTTAAAAGAGAAAATTATGATGTAAACATCAATGCAACAAAACCAATCACCAAAGAACATACTAATACAAAAAATGAAGGTTGTATTTACAAAGGCATAACCAGAATGAAAACATGACGTCATTTATCAATAAGAAAATATATCATTTTGACGCAGAAGACCCTCAATATGGAGCACAACACATTCATCCAAACAGCCTAAGAAGATGCAACCATAAAAGAGCAGAACAAAACCAATCATCCAGAAATCCAAGGAGCAAACCAGAAAAAAGACACAGGAATACGGACATCAAGCGATCTAATTCCCAGAGTGCTCATAAAGATGAGTAAAAATGGTGGTGAGATCAGATATTAATTACCACTGGAGCTTCAAACTCAGATAGATGGAAAATCCGGAAAGCAAGAATCCACGAAAGACAGGCCACGATTGAAGCCCTAGACGGCATCAAGAGGAGCAGAGGAATTGGGGAAAGGAGGTGGGTTCATATGAATGTGACACTTTACATTCTTGCCCTGGGAGTGGATGCTCATTTACAAGGAGTCAATCATCATACTCTAAAAAGCAATATGTTGCAAAGAAGAGAGACAGATGGATGTCTATAGTTATTCAAACCAATAAAATATGAAATGAATGAATATATAGGAGATTAAGATTAGTAATAAACATTTAAATTTCGAAAGCATCGTTGAGTATTTTTTTAACATTTACCTATAAAAAAAGATTCTTTTATTTGAAAGAGCCTGTAAAATTAGATTAATCAATATTTTCAAATATTCAAGTTATCATCACAAATAACAAAATTCTGTTGTTCATACATTACTAACTCACATAAAAGTAAAAGAACATAATACTTCATATTACAGCGATATTGATAATATAACAAGCCACCAAAATAGTAACAACGATCATCATCCTTTAAAGAAGAAGATACACAAATAAAAGGGTGACAAATATTATCCTCTAATGATCTAAGAAAAAGGTGCAAAATATAATATTTTTTGAAGTGTTATACTTCTTTATTTCTTACATTTTCCAGGAAATTAGAATGCTAAACATATAACAATTTTCAACCCAATGAGAGCTTCCTATTTTGACTTCATGAAATCATCAGATTAAAATGGATATGAAATACAAATAAGAATAAACACCAGATCTAAATTTTTGGTTACACAAACCTTAAAGAGAATAAAAGGCAACGATTTTAGATGACATCAAGTAGTTGGAACTAAACACCAGATCTAAATTTTGGTTACACAAACCTTAAATGTTTTCCTCACATAAAAAAGAGCACCAACTTTCTATTGTTTCCAATATTCAGACAGCATACTAGATAAAATGGCTTAATACATGCTCTAGTTTCCAGGTCCATTGTATGCACTGGCACTTGTTTTTCGGTAAGAAGCTGTAAAGCAATGTTTTTACCACAATGGGTTCCCAATAATTTTTCAGCTACAGAAGAATAAGAAACCCTAGTGCTTAATGTCTATATGAAACTCAACAAGGTTAAATTCCAAAAAAAAAGAAGATGTAGAAGCTAAGAAGATAAGCATTACTGTTGCAGCTTTCATCTTTTACAACGAGGTTCACACAGAAAGACTTAATTTCCTCATACAGAAGAAAGAAAAAAGAGCCAAGCTTAATTAGTTCCTTACCAATATGAGAAAGATCGGACCAAAAACATCATATTTTTTTGTAAGATGTAGAATTTGTGACTAAAAACACTCCTCAACTGTGATTTACATCTTTTTTTTAACACGTCGCATTACAAGAAAAAAAAATCCTACATTCGACATGCCAATTGATTTACTCATTTAAAAAACAAAAACCAATCTTCCACATATTGTTATACATCCGTCTGATATCAATAATGCTCAATTCTAGCGACAAAAACAAATTATTATCGTAGGTGAAATTTCCGCATCAATGCAAAAACGAACAAGAAAGATCGCAACTTTACCTCAAGATAGAATTTTCTTCAAATGCAGAGAATCTTGCCGATAGAAGATGAGCGGGGAGGGTCGTATTCTGATGCAAAGGGAACTCTTCGCTTGCTCACCAGTTGTGGTTTCGCTACTGTTTGTTTTTACCCGATCTGTCGGGCCACGCCACGGCCCAAAGTTTAAATGTCGGAGAATAGGGGAGGCATTTGTCATTATTTTAATTTATAAACAATATGAATACTTAGCGTCATATAATTATATTTAACTTCTATATTCGTCATTCTAATTTTTTTTCATAAAAAAAATTCATCAGATGTTATGATATAATTAATAATATGCTTGTCTAGATGGGATTGATCCATGACAAAAAAAAAATGCACGTGGCTCGGGTAAAAAGACCAATGTATCATACTCATATAATAATATTTAAATATATTTTAACATATTATTTATATAAATTATTATAAATGATTTTATCAATGTTAAAGTGCTATATATTTTAGGTAATATTACATTTCTTATTTATTTAATCCTAGGATGTTAAATATAATGATGGATATAAAAAAAAATTATGAAAAAGAAAATCTAACATTTATCGTAGTTCTAACATCCTATGATTGAAAAGATATGTAAGATAATGTTACCTAATACTTTCGTTTTTATCTTAATTATAGATTTAATAAATGTATTACCTACTTAACAGTATATTAACTATCTCATCAAATGTAAGTTGTTAAATTTATGATGGCTAAAAAAGATTTAGTAAAGAGAAAATATAATATCAATCGTAGATCTAATATCCTACGATTAAAGAGATAAGTAACATTATGTTACCTACTTAAGTAGATAATACTTTTATTTTTTTAATTATAATTTTAATAAAGGTGTTATATACTTAAGTAGGTAGCATCATGTTATCTATCTCTTAAATCGTAAAATATAAAATTTATTATGTATAAAAAAATTAGGAGAAAAAAATTAGCATCCACTATAGATCTAACATCTTATGATCGAAGAGATATGTAATATTATGCTACATATCTTCTCAATCATAGTATTTTAAATTTATGATGGATATAAAAGAAATTAAGAGAAAAAATCTAACTTTCATCCTTTATCTAATATCATATGATTGAGAAGACAAGTAACATGATGTTACCTACTTAAGTATGTAGCATCTTCATTTTTTACTGAACCATGAGTTTAATGAAGATACTACCTACTTAATTAGGTAGCATTATGTTGCCTATCTCATCTCTATGACAAAAAAAATAGGAGAAATAAAATTTAACATCTACCATAGATCTAACATTCTACGATTAAGAATATAGGTTAACTACTTAAGTAGATAACATCTTCATTTTTTTAATTATGGTGTTTAATGAATGTGTCATCATGTCACGTATATTCTCATTCGTAGGATATTAAATATGTGATGGACGCTATAAAAAAGTAAGTAATAATAATAATTACTTTATCTACATAAAATATGGATAAAAAATATTAGTTGACATGCTCTCCAATTTAAAAGAAAACAACAAAGGTTATAATTTGTAAATTTTTCTAGCATATAAGAAATATCTTATAACAAAAAAATTATATATACTAGACAAATATTTTCTAATATTTTTCTATGTAACATAATAATATTTATATATCAGAAAAAATATCTTTACAAAAGTGTGAGTTAATAGACTATTATTTAAAACAATTAATTTTAGCTATGAATCCCATCAACATAAGAAGTTAAATCGAAAAATAGATATTGACATGCAAGAAAAGTTTAATAACTTTTAGTTTTTTTATGAGATTAGTAATTTTTTTAGCTTACTCGATATCAATTCTAAGAATATTATCATAATTGCTTAATTCGTTGTAACTACCTAGATTCCATCCTCAATTATCTCCAAACCTAATCATATTTATATTCCCAAATTTTATCACCTCCAAAGATTGTTTCCATAATTAGGAGATCAAAGATTTTATCTCCTCATATTTTATTTTCTCAAAAGATATTTCCTTATCTATGAAAAAAAATCAAAAATCAAAATTGAAAATTCGAATTTAAATCTGAAACAAATTCAGATTTGCCCAATAAACTTGGACTCCTAAGTTATAAATATCTCATCCCAGAAAATCCTATTCTTTTTTCTTAGCCGATCCTATCCTTCTTTTTCTCCATATGTCTTACTCAAAGGATCTCAATGTAAGGCTAAAAGTTCTTTCTCCTGTTGATGGATGATCATCTCCTAACCGGGAGAAAATTGTAGGAGAAGAATAATTGCAGAGGGATGATAGGAACACTTGACAAAGACCGGGACAACAAGCGTATGAGTTAACATGTGTGTATTATGGCGGATCACTTGTAGATTAGAGTTCATATTATCGATCATGTGTAGAGATGTTCCAGATTTTTCATAGTTCCTTGAATATCCCGTTCATGATTATGATTGTGCCCTTCATTACTCAAAATTTCCCAATCGTATGTTATCCTTGATCATGTTATTGATTCTATTTTGAATTTGGATTATCATGTTCAAAAACCTGGTTTTCATGTAGGCCTTTTTATCCAAAATTATATTGTTTCGTCTCTCATATTAATGGACGTAATAGGATAGACTAAAATCAGACTTGAATAGGAAGGATCCTATACCATTACCGCCGTGATGCCAAGTAATGGCCCGTGAAGATCACCTCATGGTCGTGACACCTATGTCACGACCCGTGATGACCGTCTCACGGTTGTGACACCCATGTCATGACCCGTGACGATGTGTCCAGACCCAGAATATTCGACATTCGACCGTGATGGCAGTCGAGGTCGTGATAATCGATATCACGGTCGTGACAACATTGTCACGACCTGTAACATTACTATCACGATCGTGACACCCTAGTCACGGCCTGTGACCAGTATGCGTAGCAGTATGCGGAGATCGAAAGGGCATCGGGATCGTGATCGTGAACCCTAATATGATCGTTTATCATATGGGTGACTTACGGCTCGTGATGCTTATCATGGCCCGTGATCACCTACGAGCGAGGAGCCTTCAAGGTCGTGATATCCTTCACGGACCAGGACAAAGTGAACCTTCCAGTTACGATCGTGACTCACTGGTCATGGTCCGTGACTGTGAAGAAGAGGAGAACACCCTGATGGATCACGGGGCGTGACGCCCTGTCACGCCCGTGACACTTGATGTCACAATCGTGATATGGTGGTCACGACCCGTGACATACCAGTGCCGAAATATTTCTTCTCCCATTCAATGGTGACTTTATCGATAGATTCCTACAGACAACACTATTTATATTATATCATTTGGTGCTACGTCAAGGACATATATTAGATATCGCGTTAGGGTAACAAGACTAATGTTTATGGTTGTCATGTGTACCATTTGGAGCTACCGTTATTATTTCATACCGTTAGGGGCCGGTGGCTTAGCTGCAGCTTCTCCACTTTACTCATGTTACCTGGAGAGCTTCTCTCCCTATAACAAAGAGGATACTCGAGCATCCCCACATGTTGAGCATTTTCTTGTCACGGCTGGTACCCCCGTTGTTGACCCTATTGATTATTATCACGACAACCCAGAATGAATATCAGATCGGATTGTAAGAGCTCTGTATCGTTGACTTTATGTATTATGAGCTCTGTACCGAATGAACATAAAAGTACCAATAAAGACATTAATTGTATTCCTATGAAATTAGGAATGTATTGTAAAATGAGCCACCCACATATTTGGAAAAAGATAATAGAGAAAGTGTATCATATAGGATTTATATCATCTATCATATTGTATCGAAAGACCTTGATATATCGAACAGTGATGCAAATACTTCATATTCCCTCTATTATACACGTGCTCCATATTGTCTCCATTGTTCAAGTGCTTCTCATTGATTCTATCATTAAAGAAAGAAAAAATATTGTGGCCTTGGAGTGTTGCTCCCTATTGATTTAGCCTTATCGGATCGGATCAGATTGGATGTAAAGTGAAAGTATTATTGACATTTGGAGTACAATTCCCTATTGTTGCATGGTCATATCGTTCCCGAAGCTATATCATTATTGTTGACCTTTGAAGGTCTATGATTTATTGTTTGGCCTTACCAGATCGACTACACTTATTATATTGATATGTTCTTATCGGATCGGATGTAAAGCGGAGTCATCGTTGACCTCTGGAATATAATTCATTATCGTTTGATCATATCATTCAAAGTATTTTTATCGAAGCTATCATTCTTATTGGCCTTATTGTTTCAAAGAATATTATATTATTGGAGTTGCACTGAACCTTATATCAGAATTTATTTATCACCCTATGGTTTGCACAATATGGGCACATCTTATTAGCATTCTATCGGATTTCTATCTTACCGAATTTGACCAGTCTTATCATTATTTCTTATCATCATTTTATTGATCAGAGTTATATCCCATTGTTTCTTGGAAATTGTCCCTTACTATTTGGACTTATCGGATCGTCCTTCAAAGAATAGTTTTATTACAAAAAAGAATGTATTGTAGGATCTGATGGCACCAAGAGAGGGGTGAATTGATGTATTAGAAACTTTTGCTAGAATGTGTTAGTTATATAAGCGGAAGCATACATATGCAAATATAAATAAGTAGAAGAAGAGGACAGAAAAACAAACAAGCAAACACAAAGGTTTGTTGACGAGGTTCGACCGAACTCCTGGCCTACGTCCCCGCTCCGATCTTCTCGAATTCGAGACCTTCGAAGATCACTAAAATTCTTCTTCAAGGGAGAAGACTCCCTTACAACTTCTCCTTTCTTTTCTAGAGGGCAAG
>LTAE01001384.1:2851-14151 GCA_001647135.1 Pontederia paniculata | reverse complement strand
ACATCCATAATGAGATTATATTTCGTTAGGATAGTAAAACTTTGATAAACCCTAGTAAAAGCGCTTAAACTAAGATTTTAGCGACATAAAGTTGGATTTTAGATTTACTTAGATGTTCGAAATTGTGTTTGAAGATGTTTTGAGATCCTTTAATTCCTTGGAGCTTCAAAGGATTTGAACACGAGCTCGGAGGGAAGACAATGAAGAACGCGGAGGATACGAACGGTCGTCCTCTTGAATAATTGTCAAGTATAATGACGATCGGGTATGACCCACACTATATATAGATATATAAAGTGTTCGCGGCATCGATCGCCCGAGGTAAATGATGGGTCGATCGAACCAAAGTAGGGGAGTCGGTTGAATTGTGATCTCAATGGTCGTCCTATGATTCAATGGACGATCTTTGATTCCACTAATGTCAGATCATAAATCTATTTCGGTCGTCAAGAGTATAATAGCGGACGCCCATTGTTCTAAGCATTATTCGACATTCACAACATAGGACATCCTACTTTTCTATACTGATCGATCGAACTAGATAGAGATTAAAATCGGTCGCCCGTAGTTATCAATGTGCGTCCAATTATTGAGATATTCTAGTTAATCATTGGTAATAGACGTTCAAAGTCTTTCAGTGGACGCCCATTAATCAATGGACGTTCACTATTTGAGGAATTTCATCTTATGATTTATTACGAACGCCCGAAGATTTTTAGTGGGCGCTCGCTGGTCGAGATCACTAGATATCAATATATATCAGATTGGGTCATCCCTTAATCGCTATCCAAATTAATGTTGTTTCACACTAGGATAAATCTCAAAGTGATATTATCGGATTGTATCGTCTTGATTGTTGACTCACTATGTCACCACCTATTGATTTATATCAGTATCAGATTTATTGTCATCATGTTTATCATTATAATTTTATATCTACTTGTGCCTTACACACTGAGCGTAATTGCTCATGAAATATTGCTTTCCCTGCATGATCCTGTAGGTACTAGTTCTACAGTGGATAATGGTGCTGGTGATTACAGATTGTCCGTGATGATACTGATGCTATGCACATGATAGAGTCTTAGTGTCATCCCTAAGGTCATCAGATTTATGATACTGATTATATTATTTAAGACTTCCACATTTACTTTATTGAATATTTTTTTAATTGATTAAAATCTTTCGCATTTATGAAATTTTTATTGACTGGTCAACATAGTCAATTTATTAGTCAAATGATTGTATCGTCGTAGCGTCTTCAAATTCATATTTTTTCATCTGACGGGGTGTGAATTTGGGGGCGTTACATTTGTAGTCTCGCATAAGTACTTAGGCTAGTTAGATTAAATGTGCAATACAAAAGTTACCATTTACATGCGTTCCCCCAAAAAGAGCATTTTGCAAAAACTAATCGATTTAAACATTTAACTAAAAAGATCAAAACTAAAATTTTAAAGTATCATTATTGTAAGAAGAGAAATATTCAACAGTCAATTTTTGAATTAGATTAATCGTAGGTTAACAACTTTGTAGATACTAAATTTATCATCTAAAAATTAACATGTTATTTGTGATCAACGGTCCTTATATATAAACTTTTGTATTAATAGTGAAATTTTTTGGCATATCCATGGTGGCATAAGTAGTGGTTCCTACAAGTACAATGTTACAATGAAAATTTTAAATAAGTGTCAAACCAAATATAATTTCCTCTTATAACTTCATCAAATCACAATTTAAAATGGTGACGGTATACAGTGAGAAGAAAATACTCAAAAGACGGCAATTTATGCAATAAATGGCTGAAAGTTAATTTGCATAAACTAAATTGTACAGTTAATTAATTCTTATTACAGAGATAAAATTGGGAAACCAAAGACTACATAAACAGCCCTCTTAATTCAAATTTGTACTAACCAATTTGACATTATATATAATTATTATATGGAAATTCCGTTGAAACTTATTGATACGTGTTAATCATTTTTTTTTAAAATCCAACAAATGTAGTAAATTATAAAATGTTCTTAATATTAAAGTAGAATTGAAGTACTAAAAAAAGCAACATTTTAAGTAGTGTTTGATAGTTTGAAATGCTATTTACTTCTTTTTCATGTATTTAGTATTTTTTTAGATTACTTTTTTTAAAGGTAAATGTTATCTATTGCTCTAAATGCCAGAATGGTACGAGGACAAAAAAAGTCGAAGGTGCGGAGGAGGATCCTCTTCCCAAAAGTGGTAAAAAAAAATGATGTCGACCAAGGTTGACAAGATAATCCGTCACACGATTGATCCACGAGAAGTAATGGATATTAATGCATTGCCAAAGATCTTGTATAATATTTCAAAGCAGCCAGGGGCAACTGATATTTTTCTTAACGATCTGTACAAGGTTGGAGGAATCTGATTCCATAATAACACTCTTATGACCCAACTCTTTGCATCGTTATAAACCTTCAAGCGCTCCCCACGCTTTCACCGCTGGAATGGTGTATGCATTCCATCGGAGGGCGGCTACACTAACAAAGATTCATCAGAAGTTTGAATTATAAATTCCGCACCCCCTGATTCACCGCGACTTTTAAAGGATTCATCTGAATTGACTTTTACCTAAGCCGACGGTAGGGGCTCCACCGGACCCAAATAGGGTCTTGGGGGCTCCCACCGGACCCAAGCAATTTTTTAAATGACTTGCTGTTAAGAAAATTAGGCGTTAGTCAATATATTAATGGCTATGCAATTGTTAATCATATCTAATGCAGCCTAAGATAACTTTTAAGGGTATGATAAAAGTCTTTAATTGCGTATAATATATTAATATGTTATGCACGAACAAAATGTTGGGCGACCATAGTTCATGTGGGTCCTACATATATAAAGGCAATAATAATAAAAACTATCAATAAACATAACTGTACTAATAGAAGGAGGCAGTACACCTTGTTTATACTTTATATTGATAACATATCAAACGGAATCCAAAGATTAAAATTTATTATGCAAACACCCAAGAAAATAGACTATTAAATTAATGCAACTCATAGAGAATGTACAATTTAGTACCTTTGGCCCATTATTAATTATTTGCACAATCCCAAAATTTAATTTGTCTCAATACCAATGATGACGAAATTCAAGCTTTAGATTTACTAACAATGTTCTCCCTTAATTCAAAAATCAATCTGCTAATTAACTTCATCAACTAATCAATCAACCTTTTTTTATATTTCACTCTTTTTTTTATCTTGATTTAAAAATCATTTATGTTTAAAACTAATAGCATCTAATTAATTCAACATAATCTAACTAATCATTCTTTACATTTCACTCTTTTTACATCTCCAATTCAAGCTGCTTGACAATTCGAAACTCGAACAAGTAAACCCTCTTTGATTTTTTTTCCTAAAATTTATGTTACAATATCCTTTTGGGAAATTCAACACGATATAAGTCGAATCAAATTATTAAAATATGACGATTACATGTCGTATTTCGGAGAAAAAAGTAAAAAAAAAAAGATGCACAAGAAATAAAATTCGCATCAAATACAAGGAGTTAGTAGATTTAGCGGCTTAAATTATGATAAAAATATATCATACTGTCAACTTATGAATGAATCATTATTGATATGTGATTAAACTTTTCTCTTCATCTACTGGATTAACCAAACCTTCTCAAATGAAAATATTAAAATCGAGAAAATAGAAAGGAAGTAATAAAGTACAAGTACTTTATTATTTCTCGGTAGTTTCCCTTCTATAAGAAAACAAGGCTTTGTCAATGACGTACCCAATGAAGTTGCTTGTAGAGTGCAAAAACGGACATCTGACGCTACTCATTATTATTTTTCCAAGAAAAAGTGTTGGGTGCAAAGCCAAAAAAAATCAACTGTCATCTGTTAAAATGAGCCAAATGCTATAATATACTTTTAAAGCCTAGTTTTTCATCATCCATAGTTGGCTAAAACGAACTATGTTACAAAGTTTGAGCTAATTAGCTACATATTCGGACAATTAAAAAAAAAAACTTACCATTTCCCATAAGAAAGGGATTAGCATGAAGTCTTAAAATGTAAGTAAGAAATAAGTTTAAATATAAATTTTAATGAATTGTTAGTTTGGAATCCGAATCGATGCATAAACAATTTGATGATAAACAAAATATGTGACTGAGAAAAAAATAGTAGACTTAAAATATATTCTTAAAATAAGAATAAAAAATTAGTATTTTCTTTAAACATCTCTTCAACTATAATTTTTTCTTATTTAATTTTGAATTAAAAATTTTAGTTCCCAAAATTATGCCAATTCAACACTCAACCATCCAGTTCCCTCCAAAATTTTATTAATCAATCTTTTATTAATTATGAAAAGTAAATTGTACGCTTACTTTATTTAATATACGAAAAAAGCCGTTAAGAAGAATAAAAAAACAACATGGGATAATATTTCTAATTAATAAAAAGTTATCATGCTGATTATTTCTATTTTTATATTGTAATAAAAAAGTACGGATAAAAATGATATTTCACTATTATTTAAAATTAATTGAACAAAACTTTTGGGAAGAAAAGAGTAGGAGGATCAAATTGAAATAAATTTAAAGATTAAAATTTATGGTTTAACGTTCATACGAAAAGATATATGATTCAAATAACTTAAGGGTGAGGATAAGCCAAACTGAAAATAATAATTTTTAATTAATTGAAAAAATTTAATTTAACATTTCTTTTAAAAAATTCTATTCAAATAAAATAACTTTTACTCTCCCCTTACCCTCCTTTCCCTCAATGTAAACACACCTAAAGAAACCAATAAATGCAACCTTTCAATTTGGTTGAACATGTCATAGATCTGTGCTTTTAATTCATTGCCGGTACCACTTAAAAAATGCGACCTTTCCGTTTGGTTGGCATCCCTTCTTCGTGTTCCATGCTTTTCTACCACACACAACACCACAACACGCGCGCAGTTATTTTATTATTATTATTATTATTATTATTATTATTATTATTATTATAGTAGTAATAGTAGGAGTCTGTCGTACTACTACTCCTACTACTCGGACGGTGCAACTTGTACTACCTCTTCCTCTCTTTCCCCCTTTAACCCTCACCATCTCAACTGAATCACCATCCTGTCACAACTCTCCTTTTTAAAAGGGAAGAAAACAATGGCGTTTTAAATATTTAATAGTGAATATATATATATATATATAATTAGTTCATAATAAATGAATAAAAAAAATAAGAGTTTAAGCAATAAATAGTACAAAAAAAGTAGTTGTATTTATTATCCACATAATAGGAGTTCACATTATCTTTCTTTTAAGCATATTTAGGCTCCGTGTGCTTCATATTTAATATGTACTAGTACTTTAAATAATTAAAGATTGAATTGTATTTATCAAATAAATTAAGTAATATTTGGATTTGATCAATTCTGCTATTCTAAATAGTATCTATACTGAAAAAAAATTAAATCCTCACCTAAAAGGTTTCCTAGTACCCAAATGATTTTAAATATAACTTTCTAGAGGATATACATTCTTATCAACATCAAACACTTAGTAAAGTAATATATATATATATATATATATATGAATTTAAATTACTTTCTATTTTTTATTTAAACAATTTCTAATTTAGTTATCATTGTCCAAATACATTTATTTCGCCATATTAAATAATTTCTGGCTCAGGAGTTTAAAATTTGAACCACGGAACTGCTGATGGCAAAGATGTAATAAGCATCCAATTTGGAGGGGTTATAAAATACTGCCAACCAATAAATCGTTGCTTGTACTTCTCTTCCTCTTCCTCTCGTTCCGTTTTTTTTCCTCTCGTTGACGTTGTTTGATTAGTTCCGGCGGCCAATTCGTCTTCCCCGGAGTTGCCCGTCGGATTCCGGTCGACCACCCCAACGCCGGCGAAGATGATGCACATGACCTTCTACTGGGGCAGAAAGGTCACGATACTGTTCGACTCGTGGCGGACGGACTCGTGGCTGAGCTACTTCCTCAGCCTCCTCGCCCTCCTCGTCGTCGCCGCCTTCTACCAGTACATGGAGGACCGACGCGTCCGCTTCAAGATCCTCGCCACCCGCTCCAAGCCCTCGCCGGTGCCCGTCGCAGGCGTCACTGCCATGGGGGTCCCCCTCCTTTCCTCCTCCTCGTCCTCCTCCTCCTGCCCCTTTTCCTCGGCGAGGTTCGCCTCCTCCGTCCTCTTCGGCATCAACTCCGCCATAGGGTACCTCCTCATGCTGGCCATCATGTCCTTCAACGCCGGCGTCTTCATCGCCATCGTCGTGGGCCTCGCTATCGGGTACCTCCTCTTCCGGAGCGGCGGGGAAGAGGACCTCGTCGCGCTGGACAACCCCTGCGCCTGCGCCTGATTGGACCTCCCCGGCAGCGGTATGTACCGCCCAAGTTCTTATCTTTTGCCTTGATCCATGTAAAATTTCGTGTAATGTATGAATAATTCATGTTGATCGTGGTAGATCGTGTTTGTGATTTCCTGTATGTGATGTCGTAAAAAGGTTCCTGGTTGATGATTGGATTTGGGGACAATGATCTCTATATAAAAGAGGGGCAAAAAGAAGACATAAATCTGACGATTGAAATTAAAGAAAACAATATTGCTTTGGAAATGTCTCGATCGCTTCATGTTCCATACGATCCGATTTCATTGCGTCATATTATCTGTACGCGATTCAATGTATGATGCCATCAAAATGAGATCTTTTTTTTAATGTCCGGATGGGGCTACAAAAACAGAGGATATTGAAACACTAAACGAATTACTATTGCAATTGCGAAAATATGGCTTTGGGGATTTGCCAAATTTGTTTTGTTTCATTTTTCCATGAGAATTGTATCAAAAAATACGATGTGAATTGTGTCTTCGACATGGGTTTAGTTCTTGTCAGAAAGGAGACAAATTTGGTTCAAATCATTGATCTCTGATGTCTCGATGGCGTTGAGTATATCATGATGTTCTTATGAGGAACTAAATAGTGTTAGTTTGAGTTAATCTGTTTTAGGATTGAGATTGAGCTTTCTGGGATAACACCATCAATATTACTAGATACAAATCCATATGCTGCAACCTTGTCTGGATTTTTATTTGTTGGCATTTCACCCAAATGTGACATGACCAGAGGAATTATAATTTGGGAATCTTATCTCAGTACGCCATGACTTGCCCATCATTTGGGGTTTTGTCTAGTTTCATTTCATATAATGGCAAGTGGCAACACCCTTAATTTACTTGTCATTTCACTATTGATAAAGTCAATATACTATTTAACATATACAACTAGTATAATTTTTTTTTAGAAGAAACAACTAGTATAATTAATACGAATAAAATTGAATATTTAAAATATTAATATTTAAGATAATTATTAACGCGTTAAAATATATTTCTAGATATACTCTCAAAATACTTCATTATTATTACGTATTATTTGTAAAAATACACTTATGATCACTTTATTATTATTTATTAATTCATAAATCATTTAGTTAACTATTTATTTTAATATTATTTATTAATATTAAAATAGCTAATGAAATAAAATATCTAATTTAGGATACATATGATAATATAAGTTATTTAAATAATTAATCATATTTTTAGTCATTTTATAAGAATGAATTGATTGAAGAGTTATATTTATCAAATATTTTTATTAATTTAATAATTAACTCTGCTAATTAATCGTTATCTAGTAGTCTAGTATTATTCGCTATATAATTATTTAAATTATTAGTATATGCCAAACATAGCATGGAAGGCCTTTGCTTGCTATGGAAGTGCTCTTTTTGTCTTATCCAATGAGTTAATAAAATAATTATTTAATTTAGGATACTTATAATAATACAAATTATTTAAATAATTAATCATATTTTTTAGTCATGTTTATCAACTGATTTAAGCATTATATATGTCAAATATTTTTATTATATTTAATAATTAATTCGCTATTAACTAATAGTTAATATTTAGTCGTCAAGTATTATTCATTATTAATTATTTAAATTATTGGTATACGCCAAACATAGCGTGAGGCTTTTGATTGCTAGGGCAGTGCTCTTTTTCTCTTATCCAGTGAGTTAGGAGATCGAAATAGCTTTTTTTGTTCTGAAATAATGTGCCATAAGATGCTGTTGGAAATCACCGAACAGAACGAGTAGAAATTGTTTATCAAGAATTTCTCGAGTTGATTCGGTTTTCTTTTTTTCTTTTCTTTCATTCTTTTCTGTTTTGAGATGTCTTAATCCAATTTATTTATGTACACCTTTAGATAAGCCACAGATCAATATCCAAAACACTACTCTTAACTCCAAACCATGGTTATGTGGACCTTTGAATGTATATTTCTTTAATGGGCTCTACTTCTATGCTCACACTGCTTCCATAAGATTCTGCAAGGAAATGAATTTTAATGTGCAAAACTGAGTTGAGAATAAGTTGGAATGATCATTCGAACTTCAGTTGATTTGAATGAAATGACCTACTCAAATACACAATGCCAATAAGCTACATAGATATATTGGAAGTAGGGGAAAAAGAAGCAAATGTAGTGTGTGACTTGTGAAGATTAATGTAGAACTTCATATTCATTGCTCTTACATATATCACTATGCTAAGAATAGATTTCTGATGTAATGTTCACCCTGTTATGGTGTTTGATATATGGAGCTCTTTACTCTTTAGGCCCATTTGATTGTGAGATATTTCATCAAATAATCAAAAGCTATTCTTCCCTTTTTGGTTAACACTGCATCAATTGACGTGCACAAAAAAACATGATGTATTTTTATTAGGATATTTCGATCGCACAATGATTGGTGACGTCGAAGCGGCACATTTCAAGATCAAGGATACGATATTGTTCTTCTATATATTTTTTTTTTCGGTGAAAGTTCTTCTATTTATTTATTTGTTGCAAGTTGCATATGCTCCATCATGCAGAAACCTCCTTATCAATCAATTGTATATGAGAATAACATAAGGCTATACTGATGTTGCATAGAATAAGTATCATTTGGAATAGATCTAGATGTTTGCCGTTGTGAGCAGTAGTACCAAAAGTTTAGGGAGGATTGTAGATTGTTATTAACTTATTATCATACCCAATAGTACTTCAAGTATTATTCATATATATATGTATGCAGTAAGAAAATATTAATATCTAAATGACCCCCTTCCTCCCCCCACCCCCACATTTTTTCTTAAAAATTTAATCAACATTATGTACATTACATGATATATGTGCATTTATAGAATAATCAATAGTTAGATAATAATATATTATAGATTTATGAAATCCATATACATATCTCGCTCCTCTCTAATTTTTCGTTTTGGATCCATCCTGCATGTGTTACGCTATATTTTGCATTAGGATGATGTCCAAATTATTAATATTTGATTAGGCTGACACTGAAAATATTCAAGATTAACTTCTTTTCCTAAGATGTTTTGAGGTTTGAAAATGAGATTACTACCCCCAACCAATTCAGTCCCTTTTTGCTCTCTTTGACATTAGCTTTTGAACTATCGAGTGAGAAAGAAGAAAAAAAAAGAAAGAGATCAACTCGTTTTATTTCATATCCTTGCCACGAAGCATACGGAGATATCAATGGTCACTGCAACTGGTTAAATAATTAGTTGTACACGATTCATGAATACTATCCATGAAAATATAGTTTTTATTTTCTTCTTATTTGGAAAGAGTTAAGTTGCGAGAATAGTTTTTTTTTTATTGTTGAGACGTCTTGACTAATTATGATGGATTTTTTACCAACTCGAACTCCAGAGTTATTTAAACAAAAAGAAGTTTCTTACTACACATTCCAATCATCTTCTACAAAGTACACGATCAAATATGGATTTCTCATATTTGTAGTGAGTGCTGGAAATTGTAAACGAAGGCATACCTCCTAATTAAGCAAACTCTAGTATATTTTCACTTAAGTTTGTCTATAATATTAATCTTAACTCTTTTGTATACGGATGACAGCTCATTTGAGGAACTAGGACACCAACAATTTTAGGAATAAGTTTTCACGATCTCATTCTTGCAAGAAATTTAAATCTACGTTTTCGTTTCAGAATAAACTAACCAGCCTTATGTAAAAAAAAAGAGAAAATGACCTGTAGAGGCTTGCTTTCTGATACCAGCGAGTCATAGAATTGCAGCAACGACTGATTCATGTATTATCTTAGTTTTAGTACTTTTATTGAATTTTGTCCTATTTATAGATACTGATCTTTATTCTCATGAGAATTAATTATTTTTATGATTTGTTTGGAGCAAAGATGTTGAATGTTTGATCCCCTCTCAATTGAAGGTCTAAAATCTTCCAAACAAAGAATTATCTTTAGAGAAAAATGAGAGTGAATAACACTTTGCACTATACTCATTCATCTTGACTATTGATTTTAAATCAATAATCAAATTTAATTGTCCCCTCATTTTAATAAGATCAAATTTAATCATTGATTTAAAATTAATAGAGAAAATAATGTACCTAGTGTTATGCACCTTTATTTTTTTTTATTTTTATAATAAGTTCTCAAGTTCAATTTCAAATTTTTAGAGTCAATTTTTTTAGCTAGTCCACCACCAATAATCTATTCGAATGAGTGCGACAAAAATAAATCGTAACCAAATTAATCTCTCTAAAAATCAAGTCGAGACTATTAGCTTCCTTCCTCTGAGGCACAGCTGGTTTCAATTTTAGATGATCATCCATAACCATCAAATGATACGCCTTACAAAGATACACAAGTGAGGTCTACACGAAAGTGATAGTACATTGAATTGAATCAACCAAATCATGGTTCATAGGTGGTTAACCAGTAAGAGAAAAGTTGTCAGAAACTTACGAATTCAGTTTTTAAGTTGTTCATGGTAATTGTTAAATCATACAAGTCGGCACTGTAACACCCCCAAATCAACATCCGCCACGTGGACAAGATATGGACCTGAGGGTGCTACTTCGATCGACTATGCTCTGACCCTTTGACTAGTCAACAAAAATTTCGAAATAAATATAGGAAAAAGAAACAAGGCTGAGATGACTAAAAGGGTCCAATGGATAATATGCGGAAGATAAACAGAATAAGAGTCTACATGTCTCTCAACAACAACGAGTATAACATCCTGGCTGATAGCCATACAACTCAATAACTATAAAATGAAGAGACAAGTGATAAAGAAGACTCAAAGGCTCATCCATGTGCAGATAGTATCCACCACGAGCATCAACTGTTGCACACACCACCA
>LTAE01001383.1:31620-56486 GCA_001647135.1 Pontederia paniculata | reverse complement strand
CCCCCCCCCCCCTCCCCCATTCTTGGTGCCTTTCGATCCAACACATTAATGTCAACTTCATCAATTAGAAGAGTCAAATCTTCTATATGTGAGCTTTCAACATTCCAACCACTTGAGTTAGCATCACCAACTTAGATTCCATTATCATCATCTTGAATATCCATGTGTTCCTTTAATCCTTCATCCATAATCCATTCATCATTAGAGGATAGATCGTCCATATTGCATTAGGCTGTCTTTCTAACTTGTCTTTTCTTATCAAATTTTGAGTTGTTCATCACGCAAATAACATCATTCATAGTATTTTGCTTCAAATGATTCTTTTCTTCGTATGAACCTACATAGAATAAATGAACAATAAATTAATTAACAATGAATAATCTAGTTAATTAATATTGTTTAAAAATTTTACCCTATCAAAAGCACTCCAATTGCAATCATATCCAGAAGAACTACATGTCAAATTAAGAAATTTTACGGTGAAGTCCTTAACCTCTAGATATTCATAGTCATATGACTTCAACCAATCAGCTGGACTTTTAACATGAATTGCATTTTTTGCTATCGCACTCCCAAAAAAAGTTTAGTCTGCATTTTAACATTGAATAAAGTATAAAGTAAATCACTTTAATAAGTTAATCGACTATATTACCATTATTTACTCCATTATAAACTTTTTGGATCTTTTCTTTGGCACGGTCCATTTCCTCGTAAATAAAATGCATTGCTGGTTTTTCATCAGAATCGACCAAACAAAGCACCTTAATTAATGTATAAGCCACCTTTAAATAATACACAATGTTCTTCCAAAATCTACTATCCAATGCAGCATGTTCAATATATTTTCATTCTTTTGTTTTCGATATCGAGTGGATTTTCATTCATCTAATATAAACATCCTCATCAATGCACCATTATTTTCTTCTAGACAATCTAAAGTAAGATATGATGTAGCAAATCAAGTGATAGTAAGAGAATCAAATCCTTGCCTTGGCTAAAGTGTTGCAACATCACAATAAGAGATGTCATTGAATAGATATAAGTTGTGATCTTTTTTTTTCTTTGTAATTGTTTATTTGTGAATGTTTATTTTCTTTTGAAAAATCCTCCAACATCAAATCGATGCAATGGGTTGTACATGGTGTCCAATATAGTTTTTTGTAACAACTTTTTCGACTGTTTTTTAGGTTGCTGCATTATTTGTAACAACTTAGACAACATTATCTTCGTCAATTTCTTTCACAACATAATCAAGCATCTTAAAAAGCTTATCAGTTGTCTTAGTAATATGAGATGCATCAATGGATTTCAAAAAATTGTTCCCTTTGGACTGTTCACCAAAAAGTTGAGAATTGTTCTTTTCCTTTGATCTGTCCATCCATCAATCGTAATTGTGCAGTCAACTTTCTTGCATTCAACTTTGTGCATCTCGGTAACTTTCTTAGTAAGCTCCAATTCCTTCTTTAAATATTTCACTCGAATTTCATGATAAGATGGTGGTTTGAAACCAACACATGACGTGCAATAAATGCACACATCCAAATGAAACTCATCACATTTTGCAACATTAAAGGGGATGACATTGTTGTAGAAGAACCTAGCAACATCTTGACTTCCCTCGCTTCCTTCTTGTACATGGAATTGATGGTAGCTTGAATACTTTTTTAATTTTTTTTGCAATGTTTGGACTCTCAGTGTCATTTCCTTCTATTGTACTTATTTATTTTCTTTTTTCACAAACTTGTGTACCATCATGTTCATCAATGATTTCTTTGATTTCATACATTCTACCTTTTCGAGTATTTTGTTCATGCATCTTATAAAGAATATCAAATATTTCTTTTTTACCTCTTCAAGAACTTGTGTACAACCCTCAACATCCTGCGTATAAGTTGGATGGTGATTCAAGCGATAAACACCTTCTGAAATGACTTTGGTGCAATATTTGCATTTAATTTTTCAATTATCTCCATCAACTATAAAATCATGCTTCCATCCTGGATCGTTCTTATTTATTGGGGAACTTTTTCTTAGCACTTTTGTAGTTGTTGGGTTTGGTGTCGCACTTTCTAGCACATTTGTGTTCCCAACCCTAGAACCCGAACTGGAAGCCATTAAAACTTTTGCCTAATTCACTGTGAATATGTAAACAATGTAACAATTGATAATTGCATTTTTTTCAAAAAAAAAAAAGAAACTAATTAGCATTAAGAACAAGTGACATATCATCAAATATTAAAAATAAAAATCATAACATTACTGTTGATATAACTCATAAGTCATAACAATACTAAAAGTCTAAAATTATTCATATAAAATTGAAATTTAAATAGTAATCATTAATAAACTAATAATCTATTGCTCACAACATAATGTGAGCAAAACAAACCACCGAAAAAAAACATGAGCACAACAAGATGCAAAAAATCCTTGAGGCCAAGGACATCATGAAACATTAATAATAAAATTATAAAGCTACTGCAGATAAGTAATAATTCATAATAACACTAAAATAATTCAAAAGAATAGTAATAAACTAATAATATATCTGGACAAAAATAGAAAACTTCGTAATGTGAATAAGGAGGCTTTGGGAATCAGGAGCAAAAGATCAGCAATAAACTAATATTATATTTGTACAATAAAAGTAGATGACTTGACATGAGCGCTTTCTCTACTTGCTCGTGAGATGAGAGAGAGGGAGGGAAGAACGGAAGGAGGGAAGGAGAGGGAGACGATGAAGTCAACAATAAACTAATATTATATTTGTATAATAAAAACATAGGACTTTGATGTGAGCACTTTCTCTACTTGCTCATGAGAAGAGAGAGAGAGGAGGGGAGGGAGGGAAGGAGGGAAAGCGAGGGAGACCGTAAAGTTTGTTGGAGAGAGAGGGAGAGGCAAATGGTGAAGTATGTTGTTTTCGGGCTAAAGAGAGAGAGAGAGAGAGAAATGGTGAAGGATGTTGATGGGCTTCCGTGAGAGAAGGGGAGGGAGGAAAATGGCGAAGACTATTTGTGAGCTTCAGAGAGAGAGAGAGAGAGAGGGAGGGAGGGAGAGAGAGAGAGTAAGTACCAGTAAGCGATAGTGTTTGAGTAGCGGTATGCAGTAGCATCTTTCAGCGGCGATAGCAGAGCTTCAATGGCATGAGAAGAACTTCACCAGTGGCAGCAAGGCTTCAACGGAATGGCGACATAAGGCTTTAGCAGCAGGGAACGACGGCGAGAAACGTCACGGTCGAGCAACTCAAAAACTAGGGCATCTGGACTTACTTATAGGTAAGTTGGTTAAAGTTTGTCTTAGTTTAGAAAAAAAATTGGGATCCCGTGATTCTATTGTGTGCTGGACAAAAACGTGTTTGCATGGGATCGAGCACGAATTCTTTGGATAGGGACGTAGAAGCGTTCTTTTTTACGTGTAGGAAAATGATTTTGACAACATTAGTCAAACACATCATGGTTCAATTATCCATCCATGTTATGTATGATAATTCAAATAAGACTAAAGGCTTTGAGACATAGAAATTTGTAATATGCAAATCATTCTTAATTAAAAATCTTAATATTTGTGCATATAAGCTTAAAAAATGTAGCCGAAACTCCAAAATTTGAAAGGTGTAGTTTGTATTAGTTGGATGTAATAAATCCTTGTGTTTTATCATATATTATTTTCCATTTTCTTTGTGTTTTATCATCCTTCATTATATTTCGTTCTCATAACGAGTCACCAACCAAACAAAGCATTAACTAGATTGATCTAAAAAAATATTTATTTTTAAATGGTTTTGTGATTCTATTGCATAAGACATGAAACATTTTTTTCTGTTATCGAAAATATATGTAACATTTTTATACCTATCTAACATAACAACATGTAAACATATTTTCAATCATCCAAACAATAATTAAATAAAGTATTTAAAATGTTAATAATTAACATTCTTTAATACCAACATGTATGAGACGTGGAAAAAACTAGTATCAAATCTATTTTTACATCATAAACAAGGATTGAAACATACATGATAGAAATTGATTCACTTTGTATGCTTACAATACAAATAGAAAGTAAAATTGTGCAAATTTGTGAAACAAACATAATTTAATAATGATATGTTTTTTGTTTGTGAATGAAAATTTAAAATTCAACTCAACCTCGTAGATAGTTAAAGGATCAAAATAATAAGAATTTTGTAGCTCATGATAGATTGACAAAAAAAATGATCAAATTCATCATCAATGACAAATAATTCATCGTCAATAAGTTAAAAAATCAAACATCTAGTGTACACAATTCATTTGACTTAACACTACATTAAAATCTTTGAGGATCATATAATCATTGTTTAGTTGTACTTGTTAAGAATACAAATATAAAGATGATACTCTTCCAAATAGTCACCTTCTAGGATACTTGTAACACATCTATTATGATAGTACTAAACCACTTTTGAGTCTTAATGAAAATAGAGAAGCAACTTCTACGATTATTGGTAACACATCTAATTTGATAGTATTAAATCACTTATGAGTCTTAACGAAAATAAAGAAGCTCTTATTTGAAAAATAATTTGTAATAGTAATAAGAAGTCTCTTCATCAATCCATATGCCGAGATGACAAAAGAAGAAGTCGAGATAACTTGGTCGAATAATTAGTAACCATCTCCAACATCGAAGATTTCTTGGTTTAATTAAAAATACAATAATATAGTTAGATATCACAATTAGAAGTTTTCAACATGATCACTATTTGATGTCAAACACATCATCGATCAATTATCCATCTATGTTATGTATGATAATTCCAATAGGACTAAAGGCTTTTGTTGAAGTAATAAAAGTCTATTTTATTGGTTATTAAGATATATGGAAATTTGTGATCTTCATATCATTCTTAATTAAAAATCAATAAACTTAAACAATGTAACCAAGCATACACTCCAAAATTCAAAAGGTGTAATTTGTATTGGTTGGATGTAATAAACCAAGCAGTACCTTAAAAAAATAAATCAAGCTAGCTTTTGTTGGATATTATAAACTAGTCCTTAACAATAATGTAAAATAATATTTTCGATGTACATAATACACCTTTTCAAGAAGTAGAAGTCATAAAAATATTTTGTGATGTCCAGTGAAAATGCAAACATCTTGAAGTATAGATAATTAGCTATATGCATCTTCAACCATCATAATGAAGAGTTAACATGTGAAGCAACCAAGGTTTTCAAAATCGCGAGTTTGAGTCGTAGAATCGTGCGATTTCAAGTATCTACCCCCCAAAACCGAGTGAACTCGGTGTAAACTCGTATAGGATGGTAGACTCGTGTAGACTCGTAAGTAGAATCGTAGAATCGGTTGACTCGGCTGAACTCGGCTGAACTCGGAGGTAGAATCGACGGTGGGAAAATTTAGGTATTTTACTAGGGTTTGAGGGCATAATTGGAATGAAAAGAAGTATAAAAAATTAAAAAAAAACTATGTTTTAGGGGTCCATGATCCGCATATTTCTCCCTCTCTCACGTTTACTAGGGTTGGGGGCGGTTGTGCTACTATGGACTATGGAGTTTGGACGGCCGCCGGTGAGCCGTGAGTCGTGACTAGCAAGGCGACAAAGAGCGACCAGTGGGTGGGATCCGCGAGGCTGTGTGAGGCGTCCGACAACTTGAGAAACAGAGGACGATCAACAACTCTGCAAGGAAGCTACGGGCGGTCACGGGCCGTCACGGGCGAGGTCAACAGGCTGCTGGCTGCATGCGTCCGACTCCGACCTGAGCAATCAAGGACGACGGCAACCAGCAAGGCTGCAAGGCGGCGACAGGCGACCACTCGACTGGCGGGTGGGGGCGAGGCATCCGAGCTCGACTCCCGCTTGTGAAATAGGGGTGTCCGACTGCTGCGAGCGTCGTGCACACATAGCCTGAAGTCTCTCTCTCTCTCTCTCTCTCTCTCTCTCTCTCTCTCTCTCTCTCTCAGGTGATGTAGCCAACTATTTTAATTTTTGCTTGCATCACAGATTTTACAATAGCTTCAGAGAAAATTTTCAAATTATGAAATCTGAATATATTCTGAGTTTCTGAGTTCTGACATCATTTTTTTTCTGAATAGATTTCTTCTATAAGAACAATAGAACAGTAGTTAAAATGTTATATGAGTGTGCTTATGTTATTTTCCTTTTCCTTTTCAGTGATTCAATCTTTGAATTATGATTTTTTTTCTCTTGTTGTCTTGCATGTAATTATGTGGCTTCATTTTTTTAATTCAATTTGAACAGAGTTACAAGTAGTTATGTGAATTTGCACTAGTTTAATTATGTGATATTTTTTTAGAATTCGGATATTAGAATAACTATAGTGAATACTAAAAGTACACTTGATAAATTTTATAGACTTTAATTTTAGAACTTGAATTGTGGATTACTTATTGTTTTAATTTGAATCATTATCTATTATATATGCTTGTGAGTTAAAGTATGAAACTATGAATTTTATACTTTTTAAAATTTAAAAATGATGTATGAAAATATTTTGATGAAAATTATTTAGCATATAATATATTATATATACATATTTAGTTTGTACATAAACTCTACGAGTTTACGTTTCAAGTTTATGTTTCGAGTTTACCAAAGGAAAAACGAGTCAACGTAGACTCTCGAGTTTGAAAACCTTGGAAGCAACATTAAAGTAATGTGAAATGATAGACTAAACATTTTATATGTAAAAATCAATTAATATTTAGTATTTATTAATCAAATTCATGAGCCATTTAAATGGAGTACTCTGAATTTACATGGTTAAAAGAGCATACAAACTAAAATGGTTACAAAGTGAAAAACACATTGCTTAGAATAAAAAGAAGTACCTCTCTTCGTTTCTCATAAAAAAAATTATCCTTCAGGAATCCTACTAAAATGCTTCCATGAGCAATAATTTTTATTTCTCTACCAATGAATATAGTTTTGAAATCAAATAGTTTACACTTTCAGATTTATATCTTTACTTGTAGCTTTAAAAATGTATCGCCCTTATCATTATCCTTGAAAAAAATTCATATACCATCAACAAACTAAGTATCAAGAATATATCAAATAGCAATAGTAAGTTTTTGGACCTTGGTTATAATATAATAATTATTAATTTAATATATATTATTTAATAGAAGTAATATAACTGGTATAGAGGTAAACAACATAATAAGTATAATATAATAGAAAGAAAGTTTTAGAACTTTTAATAAGCATAGGGGAAAGATACTACTTTTGAGCTAATATGCAATTAAATGGTTGTGCACATCTTGTTGTGTCTTAAATAACATAAGACTGAGTTGAAAAGATATTGAAAATAACAAAACTCGGAAAAAGATATATGAAGACTATTAGACATCACCATTTGTTTTTTGTTACAACACCACATTTTTTTTTATTTTAGTGCATCTAGAGCCAAGAAGTTATAATCATAAAATTTATAGTTTGAATTAGAAATGTTTTGTTTACTATTATTTCTACCGTTGAATTAAAAGTAATGAAACCAATTTCCAATTCAAGAAAATAACAAAGTTAAGTATCTTACCAATTTCCTGTGTCATAATTTTATCTCTGGATCCATTAGTGTTAATAAAAACTTTACATTTTAAAGATGAAACATGAACTCATTAAATAGTTCTTGTTATTAATCCTCATTTATTTTCTTATTTAACAAGAAAATTATAACAATAGAAAAACTAAACATTTTGGACTATGAAGATACCCAAATCTTTATTGATGCGAACAAAGTGTTATGCAAGCAACTCAATCAATCATATTGAGGTAATTCTAGTAATTTCAAGTACAAATATTTTGAGAGCCTGCAAATAGTATAGTATACGAAAAACCTCCATATTCAGTAAGATTCATTGAATAATTACAATGTCTGCAAATTAATTCAATAAAGAATAGACAAAATAAAGAAAGGATCAAGTTATTCACTTAGAGAAAACAAATAATAAATGTAAGAATAATAAGAAGCTTAATGAATTTCCAAAAAGAATAACCAAGAGGTTAGTGATACTTTTTCTAAATCTTATATCTATTACTAAAGTTCATTTTTTATTTGTTTAATTTTTAATAATGGCTGTTGAGACCAAAACTCGCCAATTTAATAGTTTTAGTAAATGGGGAAGAAATTAGTAAGGGCATGTTTGGCTAAGCTTATAAGTAGGTTTAAACTACTTATAAGTAATTTTTAGAATATCTCCATGTTTGGTAACTAAAAATATTTACTTATAAGTTGTTAGATAATTACTTATAAGTTGAAAAAATATAAGCAGGGTCTTTAAAGTTGTTGACTTATTAATTTTAACCAACTATATTACTCGTTTATCCATATCTTTTAATATTGTTATCATATAACTTTAAGGGTATATTAGTCAATATTTATTTTAACAAACATTATAATTACTTATTGATATTATCAGCACTTTTATCCAAACATGTAACTACTTATATTTTAAAATAAGTATCAGCACTTAAATTGCTTATCAGCGCTAAGCCAAACAGGCCCTAAAAGTCTTCAAGTGATATTTAAGATTCATATATGTTGATGCTATGTGAAAGACTTTTCGTTTCAGTATACATGTTTGTTATTGAAATATTATATAACTTATTAATTTATTCTAAAGGATCTATCTTTTGCTTTTGCTTGTAAATTAATACTATTATCCAGTATATATAATTTACAAGAGAATTACATTAGAAATCTAATCGCAAAAATTCAAACCTTTGCTTGCAGTTTGATTAGTTGCTCCATGATTTCCCGAGTTGAATGGGTTTCAGGATGGTCCCAACCATAAATGACCTCTTTGATGTTGATAGCACTTCTACAAAGCTGCTCTCCAATGTCATATATCCCACATTGTAACATAAACCTTGCTCTTATTTCGAGCAATGTTGCTTTCAAACTTCCAAGATCGATGTAAGGAAGTGGAGCTACATCTGTAGATGACGTGATTTTAGGTATAATCAAACATGAACTTTGTGAGTTTCTTTCTTCTAAAAACAATGAGTCCTCCATGGCTTCTAATGCCTCAGTCGAAATGCGTAAAAGCTCCATGGCAGCAGTGCAACGAGTTGTAAATGTAAGTGAAGCAAGAGGCAAAACGAATCGTCTAATGAACGAAAGCGTATCCTGAATAGAAAGCTTGACGACAACAAAGTCAATACCAAATTTAAATATCAAGAAGCATGCTGCCCATATATGATCATTATGTAACCGAGTAGTCCCTTGGGCACTAATTGCTTTTACTACAGAGGTAGCAACTCCAACATTGCTTCTTCTACGAGCATATGATTTAACAATGTTGTGAAATGATATGTGACCCATTTTCATGCACTTCCTGGTCATTACAAACTTCGCCAACATCAACGAAGAATCAACATATGAAAAGTTAACACTTGGTTTCATGCATCCAGAAGACATCATATGCAAACACTTCTTCCAAAACTTGGTGTTGTGACATACTCCATTATTGTGAGAAACAGCAAGAACCATCAAAGAAATAGGAACTAGTGAAGGTGCAAACCAACAGCTAGTCTCAATCATTTTTGTTGCAAGCCTGTTTGGTTTCTCCATATCATCCAACATCGAAAAGCAAAAATCTAGAAGCTGGACAAGAAATGAATTTTGCTTGAATATAAAATCTTCCTTACCTACCCCCACGAGTTCTTTGTATGGCATGCGGTTAATTGAATCCAAGAGCTTGCATGGACTTATAGGAAGATGTGAGAGTATTGAGCCTACAATTGCAAGACCCAAAGGTAATCTACCAAGTCTCTCTTCAATAACCGTTAGAGCATCAATGTCTTCGGTTTTCAAATCTTCTAAGTTTCCCTTCATCAGAAACATTCCCTCTGATGCAGAAAGGCCATACAACCTCAAAGGCACAATATCCAGGACCCGAGGCAGACATGTAGAGATCATAACATGCGTTGCTCCGCCGAAACGAGGGAGAAGTTCCATGATGCTCCTGCCATCCCACCAATCCTTCTCGCTTTCTAAACCATCAATTACCAGAAGGAAAGGGATGTCTCTCATGAGCTCCCGCCGGACCTTGCCAATGGCATCGGCTTCCATGTCGTCGAAGCTCCTGGATCCATTTCTTCCTCGGGAGAGCTCGTTCCCAACAGTGACATCCACACCCAGCAATGGCAGCAAATTCATGTAATTCTGTCGGAGGTACCTTTCTTCGCCACCAACCCAGAGAACCATCTTGTAACTCTGTGCAAACCTGTAAGCAAACTCGAGCAGCAGCTCAGTCTTGCCGATGCCGGATTCGCCACATATGCAGGCAACACCTCTACCGTAGGAGAGCTTCATTGTGTTGTTCTTCTTCGAGTACCATTTGGGCCTTGTGGAGCTCCAATCACCTTGCAGTTCTATCTCATTCTTGGACTCTATCCAATTTGCTGGCATTGTGCTATTGCCCGCAGAGCTGCTACTGCTGCCACTCTTCTTACCGATGAAGAGATCTTTTCCGCGAGGATTACTGCAAGTTTTGATATCAATGTACTCCTTGGGGTCTGTTTCTGCATCTCCAAACAAGAGCATTTCCAGATCAATCAACTCCTTCCTCCTCCCGATGAAACCGCCATTGCGCGGGAACGGGAGCTCCTGGGCGCTCATCGCCCTCCACGCATTTGCTTTGTCGACGGCGGCCCGTCGGCCCAATCCCGTGCCCAAGATCTCGATGGCATCTAGGATTGTGTCCCTGTAGTTGCCGGCGCGCACCTCCAACTTGACTGCCGCACGCGCGAGACCCTCGACAACCGCCCTCCACTCGGCCTCAGTGCCCTCGAACTGTTCCCAAAGCGCCCCGCCGAACTGCTCCCAGAGCTCACCCCGCCGCTGAACGATATCCAAGGCGACGCAGTCGCCCTGAGCGAGGCCGAAGAAGACGGGCACGAGGCTTTTCCGCTCAAGGAACCACCGCAGCTCCTCCACGGCATACGGGTTGGCGAGGGACCGTGGGGTCACGACGACGACCCCGAAGGCGGCGTCCATGGCTGCCCGGGCGATGGCGTGTGCACGGGCGTCGCGGCATCGGCGGCGGTCGAAGGCGGAGCAGGAGAACCCCTGCATCTCGAGCTCGGCCCGGAACCATTTGACGAAGCGTAGGAGGAGCCTGCGGCCCCCGTCGTCGGCTTGGAACCCGATGAAGACGTCGTTGGTGCAGGTGCGGGCGCGCCGGAAGGGCGAGAAGGGGTCGGAGGCGAAGTCGGAGTCCAAGGCGAGATCAGGGGCACCATTGGAGGACGAGGAGGAGGAGCGATGGTTACGACGAGGAAGAAACTCCAACTCCTCCTCCTTCTTCTGTTGATTTAAACAAAAGTAAAAGATACAGTGATAAGAAAACAAACTAATAACGAAGTATAAGAACAAAAAATGTAGGAGAACCCAATGAAATCCGATCTTGAACGGAAAAAAAATGCATCAGTTCGTAATATAAAAGCGATCAGAAGCACTCACCGGCGGATGGATACAGCACATGCCGTCGCCGCGCTTCTCCGGCCAGACGTGGCTGGACGTTTCGCTCTCGTCACTCGTCGGAAGGTTATACTCGTCACCCGAGATCGCTGCAATCGCCTTGTTCTTTCCCTTCCGCACCACGTTCGCCTCCGGCGAATCGTTCGGCAGCGCGCGCTCTTCCTCCTTGTTATTGTGAAACCGCCGCTCCAAGTCCATGGCTGCGCTTTTTCCTCCCTCCGTCTTCTCCCTCGATATCTCGTCCGCCGTCTGCCTCATCGACGGCGAACCAGCGGGCGGCGGTTCCGCCGCCTCGTTGGAAGTTGGAGACAAAGCGTTTAGGCGGCGAAGTCTTTGCAAGGAGATTGATTTGTAAGAAAAATGGAAAAAAAATAATAACTAGTATTATTAGTTTTTTTTTTAGTTATTGACCATGTATTATGCCATTCCTTATTAAGAAATCCACGTTGAGATTTCTTTCTCTTTTTAATTCTTTTACTTAGAAAGTTATACGAATTTAAATTATTTTAACGTTTGAACCTTTAAAATTTTGTTCTCAAACTTTAGAACCATGCTCTCATTCAAAATTATTCATATTGTAATATTAGAGATTTGAAGATGTTACATCATCTTCGTATCCTTGTCGTATATCTCAACTATTAACAGAATAAGAAATTACGATTAAATTCTTTCAAAAAGATAAGTAAATAAATTAAAAGTAATACTAAATCTCTTCTTTTCTTGTTTAATTAGGGGTGAGGAGAATGTCGATCTAACGCACCCAAATTCACACTCCGCCACCTTGCAGAATGCAGACTTGACGGCGCTACTAACTTACATCTTTGACTATACTTTGACCAATACTCTAATCAGCACCATGAACATGTCATTGCGGAAGTTAATACTTGACCTATAATCAGGATCTATGTCATGTGCAAGTCATCCATCACGAATCCGTCACGCTACCGTTGCGCAATCATCATATATTTACACCTATTTGCCTGTAGGACCAAAATGCAGGGAAGATAATCCTCCCATGAGTTATAAAGCTCAATATAAACATTAATTTTACTTTTTTTTCTCTTTATCTTTAAAACAATAAATATGAGATATCAATCCTTATCAATCTTTCATCAATTCATTTCATCTTTCTTCTTCCCTTTCCAATTAATCATTTTCTATCGATCAATTTCAATCAATTACTTTCAATGTTCCATTATTAGTACATGAAGATTCCAGCGATCCGAGGTCAATATGGCTAGCTAGGTCATGGGTCAACCCGAGACCCATTAATAACAATAAAACCATGAGAAAGAGCACCAATAACCCTCTGGGGATTAAAGTCTACTCTCCCTATCAATAACAAGGACACCAATAACCCTTATAGGATTAAAGTATGCTCTCTTGCAATAACTCAGAACATTGATAACTCTTATAGGATTAAAGCATGTCCTCAATAAACACCTGGAAGAACACCAATAACCCTTATAGAATTAAAGCATGTTCTCCAAGTTCGTCGGGACCTTCCTCTTCATGCATAATTTCAATCACAAATATTTACATCTTTTACTCTTGTTTACTTATTATTCTAAGTTCACGTGATAGTATACTAACTCTACCTCAATCAAGTTCAATCAATAACGGCCCGCGTCAGGTGTGACACAATCCGTGTTGTGTACCAGGTCAGGTGGTGTTCAGACGAACACGATCGTTTTATACATGTAGGGTGATTTACAATGAGAGCACTGACCGCGTTCAACATAACTCAGACGGTTTTGCTATTGGGGTTTGGATTGTCGTTTTCGTCGAGATGAACACAGATGGTGTCCATGGTGGCCCAGTCCGTTTTCTTTTATCATACATATATGAAAGACCCTAAAGTTGATCCTCCTAGTTATATACATGTAACGGTCTCGTTCTTTGTGATGATGAAACGACACGACGAGCAAGTGTGATGCGGTCCGTGTCCTCTCCGACACGGTCCGTTTCCTATGTCTTCATGATGCTCCACGATCGGTTGAAACACGATCTATGTCCCTTCGTCAACGCAGTCTTCTTCTTCATGCAACATGGCCCGCGTCCCATGTGGACACGGTCTGTATTGGTCCTCCATGTCCTTGCGTCGCCGAGAGAGAGGGAGAGAGAGAGATGGTGTCTTGAGCTTGAGAGAGAATTATGGGGTCCTCCCCCCTCTAACCCTCCTTATATAGGGGTTACCTAGACATGATCCTAGTCAAAGTTAATTTAATCCCTTATAATTATGAGTCCTCTAAAACTAATTTGGGTAGCATTAGGAATATTAAATTATTAGGATAATAAGTTAACTTAACTCTTCTTATCCTAATTTTGATTCTTTAAACTAATTTGAGTGTGAATAGGAATATTAAAAGATTAGGAGACTAATTTGACTTTGAATATAATCATTTTCCTAATCTGAATCATACTTTACTTTATCTCTTCCTCTTTTTATCCTTTTAATATTAAATTTTAATAAACTAAAATTTGTTGGGTGTTACATAATAACCTCCTTAAAAATGAATTCGTCCTCGAATTCGAGCATATAATATCTATTCCTCAAAATTTTCACATTTGTTTCCTATCTTCCAATATGATCCATCAATATCAAGACAATTCAATAATCCCTAAATCATGTCAATGTCCTCTTATCATATATCTTAATCATCATAAGCCGATCTTTCAATCACGATCATTATCATAACTTTTTCAAAAAGAATATCCCACTAAATTCTATAAAATTCATATCCTCAAGTTTAACATCGAAAATCATATAATCTAATTCATATTTTATACTTTAATCATCCAAAATTATAAGATCCATATCTCTCTTTATCTACTCAAATAGAAGATCTACCTATAAGCATTTCATCCTCAAAACATTCTTCATTTATATTATCCCTAAATAACCCCCTTAGGAATCATGTTATATCATTCAATAGGACAATTTCGTATCAATCTTAATCATGACTAAACCTCAGTATTCATCTTTCACTAGAAAATCAATCCTAATTAAAATTCAAAAATTCTTCCAAACTTCTTCTCATCACTTAAAGATAAATCCATAGATCACTTAAACCTTAAAAATTAAATTCTTGATAATTTCCTTATAAATAATGATATATCTTTTTATTAGGATAATATCATAACTAATCCTCAATATTCATTATTTGTTGGAGAATCAATCCTAGTTTAAATCCAAAATCCATCCATTTTTTTTCATCATAATCAATTCATATCGTCTAATAATTAAATTCATGATAACCTCCTTAGGACTTAACCTATATCATTCTTGATGGCGTGGTAACTGTTCGTGATGCTTGCACATGATCCTCTATCTATTTTAGGGACAACTAAGAAGTGCCTCTCTTTAGGCTCTGATACCTTACTGTAACGCCCCCAAATCCACACCCCGCCACCTGACAGAATGCAAACTTGGTGGCGCTACCAACTTACATCTTTGACTATACTTTGACCAATTTTCTGATCAGCACCATGAACATGTCATTGCGGAAACCAATACTTGACCTATAATCAGGACCTATGTCATGTGCAAGTCATCCATCACGAATCCATCATGCTACCGCTGCGTAACCATCATCTATTTACATCTATTTATCTGTAGGATCAAAATGCAAGGAAGGCAATCCTCCCATGAGCTATGAATCCCAATATGTAAAGGATAATAATTCAATAGGGTAAAGCATATATGAAGATATAAGCAATGGAGAAAATTTCTATCAAAAATCTTTATAAACATTAACTTTACCCTTTCTCTTTATCTTTAAAACAGTAACAATATGAGATATCAATTCTTATCAGTCTTTCATCAATTCATTTCATCTTTCTTCTTCCATTTCCAGTCAATCATTTTCTATCGATCAATTTCAATCAATTACTTTCAATGTTCCATTATTAGTACATGAAGATTCCAGCGATCCGGGGCTAATATGGCTAGCTAGGCCATGGGTCAACCCGAGACCCATCAATAATAATAAAACCATGAGAAAAGCACCAATAACCCTCGCGAGATTAAATCCTACTCTCCCTATCAATAGCTGAGGACACCAATAACCCTTATAGGATTAAAGTCTGTCGTCTTGCAATAACTCAGAACATTGATAACCCTTATAGGATAGTATAACTCTTCATGCATAATTTCAATCACAAACATTTCCATCTTTTACTCTTGTTTACTTATTATTCTAAGTTCACGTGATAGTATACTAATCCTACCTCAATCAAGTTCAATCAATCAATCGAACATTACATCAATCATCCCGGGACATGGCCCGCGTCAGGTGTGACACGGCTCGTGTTGTGTACCAGGCCAGGTGGTGTTCAGACGAACACGATCGTTTTATACCTGTAGGGTGATTTACAATGAGAGAACGGACAACATTCAACATAACTCGGATCGTTTTGCTATTGGGGTTTGGATTGTCGTTTTCGTCAAGAAGAACACGGATGATGTCCATGGTGGCCCAGTCTGTTTTCTTTTATCATACATATATGAAAGACTCTAAAGTTGATACTCCTAGTTATATACCCGTAGCGGTCTCGTTCTTCGTGATGATGAAACAATACGACGAGCAAGTGCGACACAGTCTGTTTCCTGTGTCTTCATGATGCTCCACAGTCGGTTGAAGCGCGATCTATGTCCCTTCGTCAACACAGTCTTCTTCTTCGTGCAATATGGCCCGCGTCCCATGTGGACACGGTCCGTATTGATCCTCCATGTCTTTGCGTCGCCGAGAGAGAGAGAGAGAGAGAGAGATGGTGTCTTGAGCTTGAGAGAGAATTATGGGGTCCCCCCTCTAACCCTCCTTATATAAGGGTTACCTAGATATAATCCTAGTCAAAGTTAATTTAATCCCTTATAATTATGAGTCATTTAAAACTAATTTGGATAGCATTAGGAATATTAAATTATTAAGATAATAAGTTAACTTAATCTCTTCTTATTCTAATTTTGATTCTTAAAACTAATTTGAGTGAGAATAGGAATATTAAAAGATTAGGAGATTAATTTGACTTTGAATGTAATCCTTTTCCTAATTTTAATTATACTTTACTTTATCTCTTCCTCTTTTTATTCTTTTAATATTAAATTTTAATAAATTAAAATTTGCTGGGTGTTACAGCCGAGACCAACGTTTGAGATTATGATCAAGTAATGTGTAGATAAAATTATATGTAGCAAGTGTAACTAATACGATAGATCTACTATAAGTTAAATAAGGTTATACTATACAAAATAGTAAATTATTTGGAAGACTGACATAATATATTTTAAAATTTTAACCTTATATTTTCGTATTAAAAAAATGCAACATTAAGGTCCCTTTTAATTTTAGGTGTCAAACTCAGTGTTTTAGTCATATTAAAAGGTAGCAACTGGATCATGAATGAGATGAAAATGTCATCTCCAAGTAAAACTTTACAATTCCAAACTTTAATTTGTAACTTCATTGAATTATGTACATCCCAACTTTTGTATTTGTAGTGTCCAAAATATAATTAGTTAGATATGTTAAGAACGTGTTTGGCGCCCAACCGTCTTAGAGTGTTTTGCTATCAAACATTTTGCTATCACAAAAGAAAATTAGGAGCGTCTTATTACCTCTTATTACCTCGTCAAACAATAATTAAAAGCTGAAGACACGTCATTGATTTTTTTTAAGTAGCATAAAGGAGCCATTGGCTCATTACATGTCAGTATGTTTCAATGATTTAAACATGAGCATGTGTGGGACTTGTGATGATCAAATATTTGAACCCTGTTTCGTTTCGGAATTTTGGGGTTAGTTCTATCATCCAAATATTTCGTAGGAATTTGTATTCAACTAATTTAATGTTTGGGAACTAATTAATAGAGGGGTGGTATAACATGGTGGAGTATAAGGTGGGGTGGTGGAGTGTGGTGAAGTGTGGTGAATTATTATTAAACTCATGTTTGGATAAAATTTTATGGTGATGGATGAATTAAACTAAACTATGTCATGTTTGAATAATTTAGATAAAAATTATTTATACCCTTTATTATATATTACTATCTATGATCCTTAAAAAATATAATATTATTATAATATTTATATATTTATCATTATTTTATATCTCTTTATATATTTTTTCTCTTATCATTAGTATTGTTTTCCTCTCAATGTATTTTGTTTCTTTCATAATATTTTTATCTTTTTATTTTTTTTGAAATAAAGTTAAAAAAGATTGAAGATGATAGATAAATATAAAAAAATAAAAAAAATAATATTATCATTACATAAATAAAAAATATTGTTCAAATGACAATACTTTAAGATGATAAAGTAAAAATGATCATAAAAATAATTATTTATCTAAAATTCAATAAAAAATAATTAATTTGAAAAAAAATATTATGATNCAAATGACAATACTTTAAGATGATAAAGTAAAAATGATCATAAAAATAATTATTTATCTAAAATTCAATAAAAAATAATTAATTTGAAAAAAAATATTATGATGACATTCAATATGATAAAAAATTAGTTCGAGAAAAAATAAATGTGAATGAATAAAAGTTAAACAAATATAAGTACTAAATAATTATAAAATAAGATAAAAAAATAAAATCAATAAATAAACTCAAGTCAAATATTTTTCTATCATAAATCAAAATAATATAAGAAAGAATATCATTTTAAATGAACTATAGTATAATTTTAAAAAATTATTTAAAGGGGTAGTTTTGCCTAAAAAGTTTTATTCCTCCTAATTTCATCAATTTAGTGGAATGAAATATTTGAAATTTGAAGGTGTGACTCACCCTTACAAACCCCATATAATTTATAAATTTTTTTATTCAAACATAATTTAACTAATACCACCCATCCATCTTCTACCATATGCTTCCTAATACCTTAATCCAAACAAAATCTTAAAATAAACTTTATCACATGATGGATTTTTGTAAATTCGCTTTAATGATTTCCTCAAGAGAAAATATAACATTTTCAGCACTGGAGTCTAACAGCTTTGAAATCCCAAACAAGGAAAAGTCTATTATTCTTGTTTCTGTTTGTGCAACTTCGCGGTAATTGTTACATCCGATAAATTCGTTATCCTTTATCGTTGAGATTTGTCACATCGATACTAAAATATAAACTTATGAAATTAAATTATTGTCAGGCGAAAGATAGAAATCAAACAAAAAAGAGGACACTCGGACTTAACAATGTTTCTTTCAAACTATGCTATATACTCGGACAGACACATGAAGAATAATGGACATAACATCCCACTCTTCTTCAGGCTTGTTGATAGATGGGTGATGGAAAATTAATTCATGAGAATTACAAATGAGGATATTATTGAGTATATTAAATTTTAAATTCTTGAAAATTTTCAAATCTCAATAATAAACAGAATCATAATCGAACCAAAAAGTAGAATAATAAAGAATCTCACCCCAAAATTAAATTTATGCAAAAATTCTAATCAAACTCTAATAAATTTCTTATAATAGGAATTCCTCCTATATATAGAACTATAATACTCTACCAACATATTCACATAAGCATAATCTTCATTGTCTGCTCATTTGCATATTTAGTTCGCATGATGCAAGAGGGTGCACTGGCACCCCGTGAACTCCATTAAGTATTTTCTTAGTAGGTATATTTCAAGTTCGGTTGCTTGTGCATATAGGATAGATTGATACTCGAAATGATGGCAAGAAGAGGTCATGGATTTGATTCCTTAGCTAGCTACTTTTTTCATTTTTTCCTATGTTAGTTTACATTTCCCATTTACTTTCTTATTATTTATTCTTTACTTTTAACCAGATATTATCTGATATATTCTTCCATTAAATAAAATTTATTTATATTATATTAATATTTATTCATTCATTAATAATATTATATATATATTAAAATATGCATTTCTCTTTATTAATCTATAATTGTATCATAATAATCTACTTATTTATTCAATTCCTCAGCTTTTCATTTTTTTCCCATTTTTTCCTATACTTAATTTACATTTCCCATTTTTACTTTCTTATTATTTATTCTTTACTTTTACCCAAATATTATTTAATATACTCTTCCATAAAATAATATTTACTTATATTATATTAATATTTATTCATTCATTAACATATTATATATATATATATATATATATATATTAAAATATACATTTCTCCTTATTAGTCTATGATTGTATCATAATAATCTACTTACTTATTCTATTACATATATACTTTTATTTTCTTATTATTTATCATTTACCATTACTCAAATATTAGCTTATATTATTTCATAAAATATCACTTATTTATATTATATTAACATTTATTTGTTCACTAAAAGTAGAATACATTACAAATTTTTACTTATTAGTCTATGATTATATCATATAAATCATCATATTATTTTATCACATGAATAGGAGAATATTGTCAAATTTTGTTATTTCAAAATTCATATATTTTATTCAATTATATTAGTGTTATAATATCATTTTCATATTTTTAAATGTTCTCACTGTTTTTCCTTTCTATCTTTTTACTACTTAAAATAAAAAGTGAAATTTATTTTAATCTCTTGAATTGCAGTAAGCCGTGCAAATAAAATATTAAAAATTATAATTATAATTATAAATTAATGTTCAAAATAATTTTTAATATATATAAATAATTATATGAGTAATTATGCACCCTCTGGCCCATCCAAATTCTGGCTCTGCCACTCCTCTTCCACATATTCGAATAGGCATGGTTCGCCTTGCCCACATGTAAATTCAAATGAGCGGAACACTTATGTCCTATTAGCACATTTGGATGGATGATGCCTACCTGGTCCGTCAGTCCATAGATACATATGGTTATAGTTTGCTTGGCCTGGTGCATATTCATATTATCATAGCCTACCTAGCTCGCCTATTGATTCATATACACGTGGATCGCCTAGTTCATCCACAGATACAAATGGGCACGACTCTCTTGGCTTACTCATAAATTCATATTGATGTGACTCATAAGGTCAACTCGTAGATTCATATGGACAAGTTTCGTTTGGTAGCCTCGCAAATTCATATTGACGAGACCTAGCCCACTCATCGCCAAATCTAGATGAGTGCGATCAATATGTAGATTCATATGGGCATGACCTACTTGTAGATTCATATGGACGAGGCTTATCTAGCCTATTCGAAAATTTGGACGAACGATGTCAGTTTGGCCCATCTGGCTGCCCAAATTTCGATAAGCAAAGGACGAGGCTCCTGACCCGATTGTCCGCCCATAGATTCATATGGGCATGGTCTATTTAGCGTGTCCCCAACTCAAAAACAACTTAATTGATCATAGATTCATAGTTATAATTTGACATGCAAAACAAGTTAGGTGTAGTATCTGTAGTATCAGCAATACGAAGAGTTAATTGAAACTAAGAAAAAGAAAGAGTAAATAATTACAAAAAAAGAAAAACAATCAATATTAAAGAAAAGGGAATATATTATAAACAATGATATATGGATATACACAATGAAAATGAAAGATTTAGTTCAGATTCAAATAAAATATCAAGTGTGACAAATCAATTTCCCTAACAACGACGCCAAAACTTGATGAATGTGGATGATGTATGTAGTGTGTAAAATCACGTCCAACTTCAGGTTCACAGGGTGTGAAATATGTTCGTATTGGCTATCTTGCTCGGGTGTGAATTTCTAAGGTTGGGACCAGGTAAATAAATTCGATCAACAAATCTTAAAACTTTAAAACTCCAACTGCAAGTATAGAGCCTTCATTGTAGTATGTTTGGGTCGAATTCACAAAAAAATCGAAGCTCGTTCACTTAACTACTCTATTCTTTACTAAACCAAATCAAGTGAAATAATAATGGGTTTGAAAATGTAGAGTAATTAATAATGCAAAAAATTGAAAATTGAAACTAATATATTTTTTTGGATTTTTTTTAAAGAGGAAATTATTTCTACAAAGTTTAGTAGACATTCATTTGTATTAACTTAAAAGATGAAATATACAGGTGCGTGTATGAGAGCTATGCAACGCTAGCTCGCCCAAAAAACCAAAAGAGAGATAAGTGCATCACTATCGAGACCTCCACTCACTAATAAAAAAAGATACATTGTGTACAATATTCGTAGTATAACACCTCTCCCCCATACAGAAGGTACGATTGCATTGTAGTCATATCGCCCAAATGATAGCCACGGACATTGTGTATGTTTTGGGGATTTTAAGGATTAAAAAGAACATAAATAAATGAATTCCGTAAAAGAAAAAGCGAATCACTTAATAAGAGATACTTTTGACATCGTTCTTGCCGCTGAATCAATAAACTCAACAAATAGTAGCTAAGAATCACAAAGAAATGAACCTATCTACTCTCGCAGATTAGACACTTCAACCCAATTGCTCTTGCACGTCAAGGTTGAAGATACAAACACATATAATTCAAATTCCCAAATATCACTGGGATATAGGAGATACTTTTGACATCGTTCTTGTCACTGAATCAATAAACTCAATAAATAGTAGCTAAAAATCACAAAGAAATGAACCTATCTACTCTCGCAAACTAGTACTTCAACTCAATTGCTCTTGCACATCAAGGTTGAAGATACAAACACATATAATTCAAATTTCCAGAAACCATATCTAATAACTCTCATTGTCAAAGTAACCCCTACCTTTTTTTGCTCAACAGTTGCCTCGCAAGAGCCTCTCAGTCTACCCCCAACTTCCTATCCACCAGAGTGCAACTTCTCAACTAACACTAACACTAGTGTAAATCGGGTACTAACACTAGTGTAAATCGGGTAATGGTCTTTTAGGTTTTACTCCCCTCTCGATTCATAGTAATATTACATGGCCATCTTCTCATATGGAGATCGTAATGATAACATCACATAGATATCAAGATTAGAATATCAATCTAATCAGGAATCAACTAGGAAAAGCCTCTCAACTACGCGCAACTTCCTAATCCAGCAGAGTGTAGCTTCTCAACCTACACTACCTCTAGTCTGAATCAGGTGATGATCTCTTAGCTGCTACTTCCATATCGATTCATAGTACTACCTAGCAACATGTCCATCTTCTCATATGGAGATTGCAACGAGAATCACATCTCAATTTCAAAAATTACAACATCAATCTTTGGAAATTCAAAAATAGAAATTCATCCAAACATGAGCAAAATCAGATAGCAGCAATAAAATCACAAACAAGATAAATGGCAAGAACAAGTTTTACAATATTTTTATGCCCAACTAACAAATTTAGCCACTCAAATTCATTAAAAATCAATCAATGTTAAGGGGAGTTTGACTCCATTCTAAAAATAAGAAATCACAACACAATAAAAACATAGAAAAATCAAATTTCTTCCCTATCTTCTTCCTCCTTCTTCACTACCTTAAAAACCAAACATTATAACTCGAGTTTGATCTCTCCTCTGTTGTCTTCTGCTTGCAAAATTGGTAAAAATGGTTGCCTTCTTCTCTAGCTGCAACAATAATTGTAGTCTTCCTCTCGGTAGTGGCAAATGCCCTCCAATGTTGTCTCCTTTTATACCATCATGGTCCCCTCCTCTACTCTTGACACTTGTCCTCTATCGTTCCTTGCAAGAAAAGCTCAGGAATATGGTAGAGAAATCTTCCGACAGAGGTGGTTGGGCTTTTGTCCTTTATGAATTTTGTTTGGTAGCATTGCAAGGTGTGAATCATCATTTCTGAAGGAGAGCTTCCGGTGTGAAATTGCTTCTATAAGCTACTATCGACTCTAGAAAATGTCTGGATGTGAAACTTTCCTCCTCGGGTCCTTGCAACTAAACAAGCACAAGATCAAGAAAATCATGCTAAAATCATTCTGAGTGAAAAAGAGTATATACTAGTTAAGGAGTTTGCAAAATATGTAAAAGCTACAAATAAGATATAATAATACACGATATTGTTGAATTTAGAATCCCGAGATTGTTTTGGTGATCACAAATTTGTGAGGGAACTTAGTCTGGACTAATGAGCTTATTGAACTGATTTCTGAAAGACAAGTTTTCGAGTTCAGAGCATGATAAGTTGACCGAAGTTAAAGAACGAATGACCTATGCACATAGAAGACATATCAGAAGAACCCTATGTGTGCAGTGGTCGTCATAAGCATATGAAGTGGTCGATCAGTGTTAAAGACAAAGATATAAGAAGTGGAGTCAAAGACTGAACGGTCGACCAAAGATATTGACAGGACGACCGAAGACAAAGGCTGAATAGGAGAGGTCGCACGATGAAGAACAATGGGCGACCGATGGTTTCACACCTACAGTAATGAGGATGGAGAACGGGTGGTCCAAGAAGAAGTGGACGCTCGATGAGAAGACAGCCGAAGAGGTGCTTTGGCTGAAGGAAGGAGAGGTCGTCTGATATTAAAGAAAGGACAACCGAAGATCTAAGGATGAAGGCAATGGACGTCCAAACATTTCAGAGTGAAGACAGTGGACGACCGAGAGATTGCCAAGGCTGGAGTGGACGTCCAAAGGCTCATGTGTTGAAGCAGTGGACGACCAAAGCTGATGACGAGATGAAGATCGATCGACCAAAGATGGAGTGCGGATGAACGATAGATTTCAGATGAAGACAAAGGTCATCCGAAGTACTTGGTGAGAAGACGAGTGGACGTCCAGTAGTTTGTCAGATTTGAGATGAGATGAGGATCAAACGACCGCAGAATGAGCAGACGACGATGAGGTGTCAGAGGTCGTCCGAGGGCTGAAGAGACAAAGCAGCGGTCGACCAGGTTATCTGGCAGGAGAAGAGTGGACGTCCAAGGATTCTGACGAGTTATCAGAGGATGTCCAAAGAATGTCAGAAGGAGGAAAGGAGGTCCGAAGATTTCAGTGGAAATGAGCGAGCGTCCGAACCTTGTCAGAGAAAGTTTTGGCGGACGTTCGAGGATCTCATTGAGAAGTGAGCGGACGACCAAAGCACCGACAAAAGAGGGAGCAGACATCCGAGGATCTTAGTGTAGAATGAGCAGACGCCCGAAATACCCACAAGGAGGAGAGTGGACGCCTGAAGGATTCAGAGAGAATCAGCGGACGACAACAGATGTGCCAGAGGATATGGCACAAGTCAAGATCGGGCGACCGCAGGAGCAGCAAGCAACCGGAGGAACTTGACAGGTGTCCTCAACTCCAGAAGTGGATGTTTGGGTAATTGAGGTGCAATCAGCGGGCGACCAGAGATGTTGAAGATGGTGGTACAAGGTCAAGAACGGTCGGCCAAAGGTATTGGCGGACGACCGAAGGAGCTTGACAGTTAGCTTCACTCGAGAGTGGACGTCCGAGA
>LTAE01001383.1:0-30762 GCA_001647135.1 Pontederia paniculata | reverse complement strand
TCCCCCCCCCCCCCTCTTGGCGTCATCTAGATCCTATAAATATAAAGGGACAAATCCTTGATACATGATAACTCTACATGCATAAATGTTGTAGATACCAGTTAATGAGTTTGCAAAATGTGTAAAGGCTACAAATAAGAGATAATAATACACCATGTAAAGGGATAAATCCTTGATAAATGATAACTCCACATGCATAGATGTGCACCAAAATCTCTGTCATCAACATTTTTTTATGAAAAAAGTGGTCTAAAAAGACCTTGATGTGTTCAAAATGACATAAGTTTTAGTGACTTTATGTAAGCTTGATAAGGATGAGTCTGACATGAGATCATAATTTTTACTATGGAAAGGGCAAAAAGCTCAAGTCTAACACTAGAGGAGGGTGGCCATATGTAAGTTTGTGCGGTGTCCATATGTAAGTTTGTTCATGTCTCTAAGCCGATCTAGAGACATGATGAATCGACATTATTCAATCTTTGTCATGGTGTGAGTCTCTATAGACACAAAGTCTAAATGTTGTTCTTAGACTCTTAACTAAGAGTATTCTATTGAACCACGTCTATAAAAGTAATTAGTACATAATTGAGAAACATGAGGATGAGAAGAAGATTCGCTAAATTTTTTCTACGTAGATGGTCACCTATTTTTCTTAAGTAGGAAATTAGTTTCGCATATAAACTATAGTTTTGGGAGTCAAACATGAGTTGTCTTGACAATAGAACGAACTTAGGATATCACGAGTTAAGTGATTGTTTGAGCATACATTTTGAAGTGTCATTAATCTCTAACGGACATAACATCGTTCTAAGGATAGTCGTGTGATTATGCACCCTAGCAGTCGCATTCATTATACTCTTATGAATGAAGTGTGCTTGTACATGTATGTACATGGTTCATTTATCCAATCTTGGACAAACGAAAGTGTAACACATAGGCCCAATATGGGCGAGTGTGAGATTGAAGGTCCATGCATAGAGCCTTCTAGGCCTCTAGATTAGCGGGGGCTAAGCATCACACATGCGTTGGTGCGTAAAGGCATATGTTACCATAGTCGGCGACATATGGTTATACCTTTCCTCTATCTCCATAACAACTCTTGTGTGGATGTGGGTTATATCAAGCGGTAAAACCAGATGGTTGTGTGACACTAAGTGAAATTCTTATCTTCATAACTAGTTTTTGAATGGTTTTAGATATATTTACGAATCAAAGTCCATACATGTTTTGGTGTAGTAATACTACATTTCATTTCCAAGTGACTTGGTTCTTAATCTTGAGTATAATCCATGCATGCCAAGTGTTCGAAAAAATAGAGGATCAGACTCTAATAAACACCTCCAAAAATATAATTATGTATATGTGAGTGCTCTGAATAATAGTTGATGTTCAATTTTGCTACAAACTACTTACTCTACGCCATACATCGCAACACCTCCTGCCAGCTATCCGATGAAATGTATATGATGATTATTAAAGCTTTTGCTCAATCTCGACCACTAATAATTAAAGGAGATGTTGATAAAGAGATGGTAATCCTAGTGATGATGAGGACAATATTGTTTGACATTGGTATGTCCATTTAACTAATTAACTTTGTTTGATATAGGAACTCTAATACTTTGATATTTACTTTTACCTTTATTAATACAAATGTGCATTAATAAGTAATATCGTATATAGTATTAAATTAGCATATGCATTAGCATGATGTTTTTATTGATATAAATTTTGACTTGTACATATATTTGTAAAAATGTACTTGTAACAGAACTTCGTGTTAACTCAGACATTTAACATAGAAATATCTTATGCAATGAAATTTATCTTGGATTTGGATATATTTTCCAACATATCTTATTAGATGACAAAGTCCGACGCTAGTATGTGACGAACTGGTTGCAGATGGCGGATTTTGCTGCCAAAATCCGCAGGTAAACTAAAACAATGTTTGCAAACCATCCGTCATGTAATGCCCTGAAATCTGATCTAAATACACGATCAAATCGATATTTGACACGTAGCTAGGTGGACCCAAAAACATTACGACAATGAACAATAAACAATATAAAACTATCAACAATGGAAAAGTGATAATAATAAAATATAATCAGTATAACACTCAATAACAATAACAAAACTTTATACATATACCATGTGCAATCTTTACATCGAGAGCAGCGTTATCGCGATCCATTGTTCTTAATTACTTGTACTGATCCAAAATGCAAGAGAAATTCATCACAGTTAGTCGTATGTGGTAGTTATATTTATTTTAAAGACTTAATATTAATCTCAAAAGATCATATCAATAAATATACATTTAAATATCAATAATACACCATGTGTGTCAGATATCCTAGCATAATCAATAACTTTCAGTGTACTCATTTTTTATTTAACAATTTATGAAAATTATTATCATTTAATAATAATAATATGCTAATGAGTTCATTACTCTAGCATGATACAAATCCTATATTTCATTAATATGAATCAATATCAATAAGCAAGATGTGTCTCCTACTCTAGCATGATCAATGTCATTTATCGGTACTAACTCTTATTAGTACATTATGAGGGTAATTATTATTACCATTCAATCTTATCAATAATCAATATTTGATCTTTATATCATATGATATTTTGGAAGTCCCTCCTATGACTTTCTAAAGTCGTCCCCATATATTCGTCCCCAATAAGTTGTCTGATATGTCATATGATATTCATCAATATTCAATATTTCAATCAATCAATCAATGTGATTCATTTATCAATGTATTGAAGATAATGGTCATCTTGATGGCAATAAGGCTGGCCAAATCTGGGTAATACATAGTACCCACAATACCGCACGTCTGAGTCATAGATCAATGATTTTGGAATATCTTGAGATGAAATCGGCATCCCACAATATGATCAATAGTTTGAAAAAATCTCGGAATGAGATCAACACCACACAATATAATCCACCGAGATACCAATCTTCAATAAGTCAATTACAATCACAATCAATTGTTATCAATTTTAAAGCTTAATATGATTATACATGCAATAACGCTTTTAGGTGTGATTTAATCAATTCTACAATCAATACTAGAAGCATAATATAATCATCAATACATAATATATAATTATTCAATACAATATTTTATCATAATCATTATTTACTATTAAAATCTGAATTAATAGTATCAATAGGGAGATTAATAACAGTTAATACTATTTAACATTTATCAATAATCAATTATTAATTAAACATAATAATTTATCAATAATGATTATTACTTGGTATTTAATTAATTATTAAATATATTTAATTATCAATTGATAATTAAATATATTTAATAATTAATTAAATAATTATTAAAAGTATAATCGATTCTTCGATGCATTATGAGTAATCCGTAAAACAATTCGAACGCGGGGCACTAAGATGCTTAATAACATACTTTATTAATAAAATTAATAGTAACTTACAACTTTTATTATCCTCATTATACACAAAAATCATGTATGATAATTAATAATCATTAAATAAGTAAAGAAACTATTGTTAACATTCGATTCGATTCGATGACGTTACGAATTACTTATAACGATAAATATGTAACTTATACAATATATAAATTAATCTAAAGATCCCTACCACATAGCTCACTATTAAATAAGAGATTCTTGCAACAACTTCTTTATTTCATCTTCTTTCTTTTGCTTCATTTTTCTATTTTCCTTCCATGGCCCGAAACCGCTTCATTTTCTTCTTCTCTTTCGGCCAGCCCCGCTTCTTCTTCTTCTCTTTTTTTTTCTCTAACATTCTGCTGCCCTTTTCTTCTCTTCTGCCCTCCCGATAATGAATCCATTTACCTTATTTCCAAAACTCATCCTTCTTGTAGTGCAGTGAATTCGCTTGACATACATGGATTCATCATGAACTCCAGATTTGGCAGGGAGCCATGGGATTATGCAGATACAACTATCACTAGCAAATCATGGTTTAGATATCTACTATGTTGGAGTTGGCGAATACTTCAGGTCTCTTGTTTCTCACACGGGGTACGTCCACGTGAGCTTAGGGAAATTGAAGTATTACCCAACGACATCTAACCCCTACGCGCGGAAAGGGGGGAGTTCGGGGGCACCGCCCCCCGACGGGGGTTCCGCTCAAACCCTCACCGGTGAGCGGGCGGGGGTTCGAGGGCAGCGCCCTCGAAACCTAAACGAGTTTGAGCTTTTATTTAAGCTGGCACGTATGGTGGAGATTAAGAGATTTACTATTTGTTAGAGTTTTGGACTCATATATATATTGCTCTTATTTCAGACTTGATGTTGAGCGGTTGCAATGAAAAACAAGAATATAGTGAAATCTCTTTGCAAGACGTAGCCCTCTCAAAAAGATGAACTTAGGTAAATCTATGTGTTTTCTCTATTCTTCTGTGTTTTCTATCTGTGATCTTCTACTTGTTCTTGTTCAATTGAAAATTCTATTAGTGATGGATAATCATTAATCGCCCCCGTGCACCTGTTTTGTATTATGTGTGTTTTTCTAAAGTTTTAATTCATTAGGATATTAGTCTTGTTTCTTTCTCCCTCCAAGGTTCGTTGCAAGGAAGAAGAGGAATGAATAATAGGGAGAAAAGCAGAGCAGAAATTTCATCAAATACTCCAACAATATGCTAGAAGGATAAGAACCCGTTTGTCAAAGCCATGGCTTGACTACAGAAAGTGGTCACACTATTTCAGAGATTATTTGACTTGCATTGAAACCTGCATTCATCTCCGCCTCCTACTCTTCCTTGATGATTTGTTAGCATTGCCTGAAGGTGGGGATGTAGTCTTTGGTATCACTGTACCACCCCGGATATGTTGTCCATCGTCCGTGTCGAGCTTCTTTTGAGTCTCGATGAAAAATATGTAATCTAACATCTGAAAGAAAGGTTTTGAACTATCAACGGCAAGTTTTTTTATTGATTAAACACCTGCACCAAGAGGGTAAACAAGTGGAAAACCTACACCTACACAACCACCATGAAGAGGGGGCTAACCATAGTTCCAAACATTCATGGCATTTAACCTAGGAAGCTAAGTGGCTCGTACCATCCTAAGAAAAGGCAACACTAAAAGGAGAAAGGTGGTATGAGCTTACCTCTTCTTCCATATTATGAATCTTCTCATCCTTCAGCTTTAAAGTTGTTCTTGCCCTGAAGGTTGGCATAAAAGTTTTAACATGAAATGATTCTGAACCTCTTAGGAAAAAACACTAATGTGATTTGTGCATTAATTTTCTAATTACGACAGCTCTTTAGTTAGAATACTCGACATATAAAAGGTATAAATATAGTAAATATTTGCATGTAGAATCTTCAAAATAATCACTTGTGTAGTGCGAAGCAAATATGCATTATCACCAGTAATGTAGATTGTCAAATGATTTTATTTATATAGGACTACAGGAATTTTATTTAAGAAGCAGCCACCTCTTCAGTTGGTCATTTAGATACAAGTTTGAGGGAAACTTATGCTAAAGAAGTCTCTCCTACCTAACGATATTAAAGACAGGTGCACATAAGGGATGAATATTTTAATGTAGAAAGTGATATGGCTCATATATCAACCAGCTAAAAAGATCTTAGAAAACAAACTTAAAGTTTATACAATAAACTCTGTGGATATTGCAAAAGAGCCCTCAGTAATTGTACCCAACAGCCTGACCGATGCATCTGATGAGTTATATAATTCAAATGACATCATTTAAGAAATTGAGATATTTAGAACATATGCAAACATTTTGAAGCATCCATACTTGTTCCTGATATCGTCCACTCCTTGTGTTTATAAAACAACTTTATAACCTAGAATTGACATGTCAAGCTAAATTCCAGAAATCTGGAAAGATTATTCTTATTCTACGCAGATACTATTTAGTTTACAACCAAACTAACTTTCAAAATCTTTTCCTAGAATTGTTTAGAGAGACTGTTTTGGATTTACCAAGTTAAAAGAGCAGGCAAACACAAAAAGGGCTACAAACTGGCCTAATAATCCAGGTAATCTTTTTTCAGCTACATAATAATCCATTTGAACTATGGAAAGTGGTAAGGTGAAGTTCTTAGTACCTGTAACTTTAAAGTTGAAGCTCCTGTTGGATTTCTAAACATCAAAATTAGTGAAAAATGAAAAGAAAATACCTCTCTTCGGCTTCTTCAATCTGTTCCCGCCAGAGATTTTGGTCCTTCTCGAGTTTTTTGTTAATCTAGAAAAGTAATTAACCAAAGATAGGTTAGTTAATGTAAACCTATCATAAAGGAGCTGTTTTTCCAACCAAAACCAAAAGAATCTAAGATCTCACAGCAGAAATAGTTTTGATCTCTTTGTTAACTTCTCTGATTTGCAGTTGGATATCTTGCATCTTCAAATTTACAGCTTCTTTCACGGCTTCAGAAATGGACTGCGCCTTCTTATCCTTTTCCTCTTGAATTAGAGTTTCATAGTACTGGGAATATACCAAACAAATCATACAACAATACTAGATACTAATAGTCAATACTGGGATTTAGTTTCAGCTTTAGACACTGAACTTTTAACAGAAGGAAAAGAAGACAACAAACCATCACTTGGTTAAGTGGATGGGGTTTTGGTTTCCATCATGAATACAAGTATTTGAATTTCAGGAAGTATTTGAAGATTTCAATTTATTAAGGTCATCATACCTTGTTTTTAGTTTTGCGCTATATATTATTAATAGGCTATGACCTTATTTCTAATACCAAAAGAAAGCCATGATATTACAATTATTCAAGAAGTAAACGGCACAAGATAGCTTCATAAAATTCTTGTAAAAGAAAAGCAAATACCTTCTTTTGGCTTTCCATCTGACTTGCCAGTATATGATTGTACTCATCTTTAACCTGTCCACATGACTGGATGTTAATAAATGTAAAAAGGAGGTAAAGGGAATTTGAAAAAGAAAAATTTAAGCAATCTACATCACTGATGCAAAAAGGCGAAGGCCATTAAGCTCTCACCATTTCTATTTTACTGCGTAATAAAACTTCACCCTTTCCAGATTCATCACTGCATCTACATCCTACACAGTTGTCATCAGGATCTATTATTGGACTTTAACTTTTCTAATTTATCATCACTTCTAGAGTGATTTAGACTATGAAATTAACTATCACCAACATAATCCCAAATCCGTTGGGTTTCCAAGTCAAGAGAATAGCAATGTTGAGTTTCCTTCCAGTGTCTTTCAGCATGACCTTCTTTATACCTGCACCAACAAGTAACATAAATCGTATAATCCCTCAAAAGATTTTGAAGTACATGTTCTGGAAAAAAACATTGACCCACTGAATTATCAGAAAGGTTGTCAGCCCACAAAGAAGCTTGCAAAAATTTCATAACATATCAAGCAGTCACATACCTTCCACAACCCACAAAGCCACAGATCACACAGATCCGGAGATTTTGTGATGTTCCACAGATAGAGCATGTAGGTTTATCAGAATGTTTCTGACAAAATTGGCAAACCTGAGAAAACAATCCACATAAATCAAACTTGTTGGAGAACCATGGAAAACCATAATATTTAAATATGTCCACAATTCATCTAGCCAACAAGACATATAACATTTATGGTGGTTGTAACTCTTTTTTTTTTGAGAGAGAGAGAGGTTGCAGAAGTCACTACATATATTAACATACATTCAATCCGAATGCCTTAATATAGAACAGAATGAAAAAGAAGCCACAGAACTGATGCCAACTAACTTGTGACTGAGGTGGTGTGATTAGTCTCGATACAATTTTCTTACAGCACTAATTTAAGGTAAAGTCAAATATCCCAAATATGTTACAAATAAGCCTCCCAAAAGGAATATATGCATATCAAGTCAACTGGTATCACAATTCCAAGATAATACTTACTGAACAAGAAGAGTTGCCCCATTTTGAGATGCATGAGCATTGGAATGAATGATCACAATTTGTTGCAGAAATACCACTTATCCCTTGATCCAATCTCTCTAAATATAAAAACATAAACATGAATAATGATAACAGTAAATGAGATGACAGAAACAAAGGGAATCAAGGAGAACCACAAACCACGAATATGCTTTAGAAAATATATCACAACTTCTTTTAGAGAAGAAAATAATGGTAGAATTTGGCCATTTCTATTACCGACGGGACCTCAAATGTATTACACAGTTTAAAGTATCATAGCATATTGTCTATATGGGTTGTACATATTAGACACCATGCTGGCAAACATTTGGCCAAGATGGTAAAGGACCTTTTTTCACTGCATGTACAATATCTGTATTCTTGGTCATCATGGGCCTTGCATCAGATTGTATTGGTGAGTAAGAGAACAAGAGGACGAGTTAGTACATCAAATTGCTTCCTTTAGAAACTTTATCCTCTAGTACAGCCAGAGGCCTTCCTGAGTAAACTGTATAATCTAGTTTGCATAATCTTAGTTCTTCCTTGTACAGATTTGTACAATTAGATCTTGATAATTTGACAAATTGTTTGCTAGGTTTTTAAGCACTATCATCATTTGGGATGGCTTTTAGAGAGATCTGTTCTTGATAGACCTTCTCAAAATGTCTCCGGGTGCAGTTCCATTCGAAGAAAGTTATATGGCCAATCATGGAGATGCCTAAAATTAGAGTGCAGATCCATTCCGAGCAAGGTCTATGCCCAATCAAGAAAATGATCAGATTCATGGTGCAGAATCTCTGGAGCAAGGTATAAAGTACAAGCCCAATCAATCAGTGTTTTGCATCTCAAAACGTTAAAAAATGAATCGACAATTGAAGTATTCAACAGGAAAATGTGTGAAAGTTTTTTCCTCGTGTTGTTCTAAATGCCAAAAATGCACCCAAGCTTTTAGCTTATTTTAATTTTGTAATTTCTATCGCCAAGACAGCATAGCTCAAAATATGTCTTAACGCCAAATAAAAGACCATATTTGAACCCTTCAACCCATGTTTCTTCCCTTCATGGTGGAGTAGGTCCCTTATGATGGTCGAACGAATGTTGTTCTTGATATGATATTAACGGACTTGATCACTATTCATCGACTGTGATAGTTGAGTGATATTTACTGAGAGCCTAATATGCTTTGTGCAGAGAAAAAAAGAAAGATCCTAGAAGCACTAAGAAATAAATGCATAAGATTTCAAGAAATGCTTGCAGTTAGTTGCATAATGAGGTAGTAAAGGAAATCCATGAACAGGAAGTGTCCATAAAGAAAAATTTCTAGGTATCCTACTAATGCTCATTCACATTTCGATTTGATGAGAGAACTGTAGTTAAAGGAACGTAAAAACAAAGCACTTCATAACCTGAAGTTATAAATCTTACCGATGCAAAAAGGGCATGTAGGCAACTCGATTGATCCGGCAGGTGCAGTTCCAGCTGTATCTGTACACTCGGTGAACTCCACCGAGCCTATGAACAGTGCATGGCAAACCTCCCCCTGCAGATCCAGCAGCACTCATCAGCTAAAATCAGAGAACTAGAAACTGGTCCGGCAAAAGAACAGCCAATCTGAAGAAACAATCCAACCTCAGTAGTGAACCTCCAACCATTAACATGACCATAGAATTCGTCCGCACTTTTCTTATCATTGAACTCCACCAACACACTGTACCTATCTTCAATTGCGTCATTCCTGAACAAATAAATGATGTAACCGAAACCTCCATAAATGCTTCTCAATAGTACTACACATTCATGCTCTGCATGTTTAGTTTTTTTTTCCTCTAAGTCACAAATCAAGAAGTAAAACACAATCACCTGACGACCCAAATGCTGGTGGCCTTCTCGATGTGCTTGCCGCAGAAACTTTTAAAATCCTCCAACGAGAGACGGCCAGGGACGGCAAGGATGAGGAGTTGCGTGCCGCTAACGTCCTAACAAGTTCGAGGACTCCAGAGATCAGAGATGGTGTATCATACGGAAACAAGAAGAGGCAAGAAAGATGCGTTAACGCAATTCCTGTATCTTACCCGGAGATGAGGAATGGCGGATGGCGGCGGCGGGGTCGAGGTCGACGAAGAGGGGGAGGAGGAGAAAGAAGGCGGCAAGGAGCTGCGGTAGAGATGGAGGACGCCGCGGAAGACGCGGAGGCGGGAATCGGGGCTCCGGCTGGTGCTGGGAGCTTCGTTGGACTCACCGGCGGGTTCTCCGGCGAGATCCGGCGGCGACGACCCTAGCGAGTGGATTCGGATGCTGAACATTTTTTTTCTCCAGCTTTCTCTCCGTTTGTGTGTTGAGGCCGCGCGTTTTTTAAGTTCTTGTTCTTTTAAACTATGAGAAGAAGAGGGATCAAACAAAAATGTGACCAGGCAATTTCTCCATTGATTAATGAACAAAATAAAATTTGGTGGCTTTTTATATTTAATTATGTGATGTGAGATAACTGACAAGAAAATGTAGAGATGTGTCACTATTTCTGGCTCATTATTTGAATGCTATGATTTGTTTATAATTCAAATTAAAAGTGTTGAGCGTTAAAGATAATTTTTTTCTCCATCTCAACACATCAAACTTTCATTAATTCCTCGGCACAAGTTAACATTGAAAAAAATAGGTTAGGCTATCATAAATTTCTTGGAAATATTTTGATTTATCTTTGCTTTTAAAATGCCAAACAATAAGATTTTGCTTGTTTGGGGCGTCGAATTAAAATTATTTTTATATAAATTATATACGGGTATAATTTTTTATATAAATAATTTTGATAGCATATCATAATTAATTCTAAATTTGATGATAAATATATGTTTCAACACGATGTCAAAAAATGGAAAAATTCACACCTTCATTTTTTTCTTATATATTATATTAGATATAGTGCTTATGTAAATCAAAGTGACAAACCAATGATTTAAAGTTAATATCAATTCAAGCCACCAATTAGATTTAGTTAATAATTTTTGAACGATAGACTAGTAGCCTCTAGTTTCGCTCTTAAAAGATATCGACAAAAAATGTGTCAGTATAATATGTGTAACATAATGTAAAGTAAAACACATCTATGTTCAAAATGTAATATAGGAGCTTATTATCACATAATCTTATTTTAAGCATAAAGAAATTTTACTATGTATACATTATATGTAACTTACACGACCCTTGAAAAAAAAAGAAAAATATAAGTTGAAAAACAAAGGATACACAAATAAATTTCTTAATATTAGAAAATATATGTTGATACCATGCCTCCTGACCCTTATCTTTAATATCACAATAATAGTAGTAGCTCGTCCAATTAGTCATATTTTGCCGAGAACTCATCATCTACGAATATTTTAATTTATTCGACGTGTAAAAAGAGTCAAATAGAGGTGTAGTATTAGTTATCTTAAAGTTTGGGTCATTAAAGCTTAAATTAATGGTTTAAAACAAATCGCTTAAAAATATTTAATCTAAATAATCAATTTTAAATACAATAATTTAAAACATAATATTTTTTTGAACATCACTCTAATATTCGGAAAGTGGTGTTGTCATTCAAACCGCTCGGCATTAAAAAATATGCTATCAACGGATTGGATCAGGTCAACTATAACCTCAACTAATCGGATTTTACTTCAAGTTACGTATTTAATTATGATAGATGAGATTTTGAGCGAGACTTCTAACGTGTCAGAAATCAAACTCAAAACGGTGAGAAGTTGTCACTCCACCCAAATTTCATTGATAACTTAAAATATAAAATAAAATATTACGTTAACTAGTACTACACTCCCATTTTTTCATTAAAAAAATTCTATTAATTTTAGTCGCTTAGAAGGAGGCACTGATCACCTTTGAGTATAAGGGGAGCAACACTTCGCTCCGAAACTTGCATAAATCTACAACTGCCTCTTCTTACCATGATGAGGCGCTGCTCCGCCTCAGCGCAATGGCCATCGCCGTGGCCACATAACAAGAATAGCACCACTACTTGCTCCAATAACCATTTACTATTACAGCAACAATGTGCCTCTGCCTCCTCCTCCGCCGCCGCCACGGCCGCGGCAGCAGCTGATGCGGACGACGACCTCACGAAGCGCCTGTGCAAGCTCATCTCCTCCTCCCCCAAGACTGGCCTGGAGCAGGCCCTCGACGGTTGCGGCATCCCCGTCTCTTCGGCCCTCGCCGAGCGCATCCTCCTCCGCTTCGAGAACGCCGGAATGCTCTCCTACCGCTTCTTCCAGTGGTGCTCCAAGCACTACCGTTTCTCCCACACCGTCAAGTCCTACCACTCCACCGTCGCCGCCCTCGCCAAGATCCGCCAGTACCGCCTCATGTGGGACCTCGTCGCCGCCATGCGCCGGGACGGCGCCCTCTGCGTTGAAACCTTCTGCATCATCATGCGCAAGTACACCCGCGCCCAGAAGGTCCCCGAGGCCCTCTACACCTTCAACGTCATGGAGAAGTTCGGCGTGCCCCCCTGCCCCTCCGCCTTCGACGGCCTTCTCAGTGCTCTCTGCAAGTCCAAGAACGTGCGTAAGGCCCAGGAGCTGTTCGACGAAATGCGCGACCGCTTCCCGCCTGCCGCGAAGACCTACAGCATCTTGCTCGAGGGGTGGGGCCGGGCGCCCAACCTGCCTAAGATGCGGGAGGTTCACCGGGAGATGATCGACAAGGGGTGCCAACCGGACATAGTAACGTACGGGATTATGGTCGACGCCCTCTGCAAGGCTGGGCGTGTGGAGGAGGCAGTGGATGTCGTCAGGGACATGGGCCGCCATGGGTGCCCGCCCACGCCCTTCATTTACAGCATGCTGGTGCATGCCTATGGAGTCGAGAAGAAGGTGGAGGACGCGGTCGATGCCTTTCTGGAGATGGAAAGGAACGTCATCAAGCCTGACGTCATTGTATACAATGCACTGGTAAGTGCATTTTGCAAGGTGAACAAATTCGACAATGCGTTCAGAGTTTTACGGGACATGCAGGACAATGGCATTCAACCCAATTCGAGGACCTTCAACATGATGCTGAACGGTTTGATTACTGTTGGGAAAACTGAAATGGCATATAAGGTCTTTCGCCGCATGGTTAAGTGCTGTGAACCTGATTCCGATACCTACACGATGATGATCAAAATGTTCTTTGATACTGGAAATCTGGAGATGGCCTTGAAAGTGTGGAAGTACATGCGCAAGAAGCAGTTTATCCCAAGCATGCACACCTTTTCTGTGCTTATCAACGGGCTGTGCGAAAAGGGTGAAGTGAGCCAAGCTTGTACCATGTTAGAAGATATGATGGAGAAGGGTATCAGACCCCCAGGTTCAACATTTGGAAAACTAAGACAGCTACTTTTAAAGGAAAAAAGAGAGGATGTTCTTAAATTCCTCATTGAGAAGATGAACACGCTGATTGAAGAACCTCTATGTTATTGAGGATTTGAAAGGACATGAAAACTTATTGGAATCATTTAACTCAATTGCGTAGTTCGAGTTGACAACTACTCTAGCCAGTTATTACATCAGATATCAAAACTTCTTGTAAGTGCAATGGTGAGAACCCATCAAGCTGTTTGTTAAAAGTTTTCTTTCCCCATATATGGCAATCCTGGAGCAAGAAATATAACAATGGGCCATCCTGAGTTCGTTAACTGTCAAGGTAAGTTTATACATGATTGTGGCATCTTTATCCTTTTGGCATGTCACAATAGCTCATTCGGTAATTGAATATGAACTTTTATGCTTGATATATGTTGATCATTGGTGTGAGCTAAAGTAACCTTCCATCTGAACCAGTTTATACTTTATTGCTAACTGCTGCTGCATTTATGACAAAAATCCTGCTCTTCCATAATGCATCTATTTTCTGCCTCTACATGATTTTATCATATTATTTCTTTAGTTTCGACTGATTGTAGATCTACTTTTTTGGTTTCTAAGTGAACAATTGTCCCACTTTAGCTCTTTTTTTTTTTGTGCTTAGTTCAACAACATTCTAATCTTCAATATTTGTCCCGTTACTTGCTGTATATTCCCTCAGGTATTATAAATTGCAAATACTACTGTAACTTGGTTTAACCTGTCTAACCAGTAACGAGAAAAGTTCACCAAGGATGTAGAAACTAGAAAAAGTTGTACATATTGAGATGCTTTCATGATGTACATTAAGGATCCGGTGACACGTACCTTTGAAATTTGCATAAAATTAATGGATGAATTAGACTCCGCCACCTGCATATGATAGATATTATGCATATATGCTTGAGAACAGTACGAGAGTGTAGCCAACCTATAATGTAGTGTAAATTAGCAGTTTCACTTTACAATTCATTTGGTAGCATTAGGCCACATGCCCAAAGAGTAGTGACTAGCTTTAAGGATGCATTTTGAGCAGTTACCCTTGGGTGTTGATAGATGTTTGGCACATGGTAAGCAGTGTGCTATTTTTTTTTTTCAATTTTATCTACTAACTTTGTTTTGTCATAAATTGTTTTCCAACTTAAATTTTGTATCCCTTTATTATTGTCAGTTCTAGGTAACTTGACATGCTGACAGTATATTGATTAAAATATTAAAAAACTTGATAAAAAAATCAAGTAAAAAAAATCAATCTCATGTAAATTTCAGGTGAAGGAAGAATACGACGATAAAGTCTGTTTTTTTTATTCTGTTCGTTTTAATTTTTATAAGGTTCTTTAGAAGCAAAAACATTTGTTTTATGTAACCGCTAATAAAAATCTAAAGGTAACCCCTTCCCAAAAAAAATGAAGGTTACTCTTTTGTTGCAAAATTTGAGTTCGAGAGCAATTTTTATTACAAAATCAATTATGAATACGGGTAGGTTGTGAAAACTACTCTTAGTTATTGTTTACTTGGAATTGATTATCTAAGAATTACTTTCACCAGCTGCATTCATTCTCAGATTACTTGAGTTGATTATCTAGGAATTGAATTCATTAGTCGCATTTAACCCTTTTTTTTCAGTAAGATAAAGAACCATAGAGTAAGAACCATAGAGTCAATTCATGTAAGTCACATTTATGATGTCAATTGCCAGGTGATCTGTCGTTACAGTCGGTCGAATCGGGACAAAGTTTGGCAGGGAGTGGAAGTTAATATCTAAAAACGAGTTGTATCAAACAGAGATGCAATATCTGAAGATGCAAGTTTCCAGAGCAAGCAGAAGTTGAAGATGCAATATTTGAGAAATCAAACAGTTCTCCAAGTAGAAATCATAAAAGCCATTCATGTTGCAGGCCCAACTTATCTATTGATATCATTTGTTTGATATTTTTTTACTTAGTTTTCTTTTTTGTTTTTCTTTTTTTATATTGCAATATTTTTGCTTTTTTTATGATAAGAATAAGAGATGTTTTTTCTAGGGTCGTTTGGTTGAAGAATAAATAGAGAGAAAATATACAAGAAATAAATATTCTTGTGTATATTCTTGTTATTTTTATTAAGTCTAACGTTAATAAAAATATATTCTTATATTTATATTTATATAAAATGTATTATATTAAAAATAAATACTATTAATAATATATCTTTAATAATAAATAAGTTTTTATTTATTTCATTTATATATAAATTTAGTTATTTACTAATTATGTCAAAATAGTAATTAATCATTAATTAATTAATCAATCAACTAATATTATTTGGATTGAGAAATAATTAAGTAATAATTATTATATTAAGTCATATAATAAAATATTATTTATATTATCACGTAGTATTAAATTTCTAATTATAGATAATTTATGATTGATCATTATAATAAATAAAATAAAAATAATAGAATGTGTATAAAAATAAAAAAAAATATGATTAAGAAAACAAAAATGGTGAAATATGAGATATTCTATATTTTAGAAGAATAAAAAATGTGGAATAAAATTTAAGAAGTTAATGATTTCACGATTTTCTAAATAATTTTTAAAAAAATTGATATATTTCTATTTCCGTTTGGCTACAATTCTGGAATAATGGAGATATTCAAGAATTTACTCCTGTCAAATTGGCTAGGATATCAAGAAGAAAATTAATAAGGTTTATTTATCTTCTTAAAAAATATCTTTTAGAAATTAGGGACCAAGAAAATGCTGATGGATCCTAATGGCAAAATTTTCTCCTTTCATGCAACTCGGAAGGAAATGATTAAAATTGGCAGCATGTTAACCATGTTCCTGTCTTGATTGAGCTCAATTTTGGGAATTGCCTGCTTTATCTCAGTAGAAAAAAGATGCCCAGAGATGTGGTTCTCGCTCACCATGGCAATGTACCCAGAAAAAGAAACTGCAACTTGCTTTCATGGTTTGCCATTATGTGCACCATCCACTTGAAAAATGATGCACAATCTCAATATGAATAGTAAGAAAAAGAAGTTGATGCAAATAATATGTTTCCAAACTAATCAAACACATCCATTACTTTATTATAGCAATCATAAGCTAATAAACAGTGGATGGCTTCTAAAATTTGTTTTTAAAAAAAAGGTACTAAACAGTCTAGCTTCAGCAATTAATAAATAGAGATATGAAAACATCATTATCAAGTGTATATGCACAACAGATTATTCCGCTCATCTATGATCCAATACATAGAGATGCAAGAAATCAGAAAGCTATTACATTTTCAAAAAGATCAGGCATGCAAAATAATTATGGTGAAGCTCTAAGCATTTCTACTTCAAGCACTTGAACTTACAGGACTCTATTTTATCTTTTGGCAAGGGATATTTCATCAAGTTCCGTAATCTAACTATCGCTTCGGGCAAGTGATCAGTATCAAGACATATCTTAGGAGGAAAAGCAAAGAGAATCTCATTGACATCTTCCTCTAGCTCAAGTGAAAAAAGATGACTGAAGACCTGCATACCAATAAACATAATGATTTCCATGCATTCATAGTGCTCAAAACAGGACTGGCATAAAACATTTCCAAAAAAATGACAATATATAGTTCGAAATGGAACTTACTGCTTTTAATTGTGAAATGACCTTGTTTCGAATTGCTGAGGAACGTGAGACTAAATTTATGATAAAAAGTCCTCCCTCTGACAGGAAATCTCTCACGGATAAAAGAAAGGACTCCTCCACAAAGTCCATCGGAGGACAGGATAACCCAGAACTGTGGGCAGTAAAGATAAAATTAGTATAATACATTTTCTAAACACAGGAGATAATGTAACACATGTACCTTAGATCAGCAGAATCTGCATCAACAATAAGCACTTTGATACCACTACTGATATTCCCACTGTTTAGAGATTCCCTACATGCTCTATCACATGTTTCATCAGCATTGGAACAACCTTTCTCGATGTTTATGGCATTCGCAGAACTGGTATTATTTGCATCTTGGATAAACTTTATTCCATCACAGATATGCACCTAGTGAAGAGGAGAAAATAAATAACAGATTGCAAATGGAATTTGATCAAGAATACATCAACAAGCCAACGACATGGACTCATGGCCTGAGATCTTATCCACGCACTTACGACAACACATAAAGAATGCATGTATGCTTTTTTGTTCTTTTTGAGGTGGCATAAGGAAATGCATGTTTGGATATTGTTTTTGTTCATATACTAGTGCCTTGTTCGTAGCATGGAAATGCATGTTTGGATATTGTTTTTGTTCATATACTAGTGCCTTGTTCGAATGCTACGTAGCTATTTGTCCTTCAAATTATATCAACAATATGCCACAGCAACCAGTAACACAAAACTTCACTAGCCAACCGCACCTACACTACATGTCTTATGTAGCATACATATTTTTCTTTATATGTTATGACTTATTTTCTCCTACATCACCATTTTCTCCCTCAAAACATTCTGCTAACATCAAATTAAAAAAAAGAACATTCTGCTAGCATGTGTCCACAATCATGTTGTGATTACTCCATATTGTTACTTCCACACTAACTAAACATAGCCATCAATAAATTGAGGGATAAATCAAGCAATATCCTTTGCATTCGAATTCTTTCTTCTATAATCCAGAGTGGAGAAAATTACACAATAGACGAGCTCAACTCATTTTTCAAACCTTCAGTAACGAAGAGCAGCAATCTCTTCATTTAAGAAAATAATGAACTACCAAAAAGAAAAGGGAAAATACATGTCTGCAGTTATTGGTTTATTGTACTTGTAGTTATCTAATCATTGTAAGTGCTCAATCATTGTTTAGGTTTTTTTAAGAAAAAAACCGTAAACCATCATGGTTTAGTTTATTGCATAACTAATGATATTAGTTTCTAGTATTGTGAATTTCAAAGATTTCCACCCAAAAAGAAAAAAACTTAGGAGTCATCCTAAATCACCAATACATACTAAACAGCTAAAACAGTAACATCTTCATTCTGGATTTGTAGAAATAGACAACACCTTCAATCGATTATCCACAACAAACTGAAAATAATCTCTTGCTAATTCCAAGACTAAAGGATCCAACTCTACGACCTGCATGAATGGAAACATCATAAGTACTCGTATTGAAAAAATATCTATTTCAATAGCTGATCAACAAAATCCTAAATTTTACCTCAATTTCCAGAAATGGGAAGCTACCATGAAGAAACATAGGAAGAAGCCCAGCTCCAAGACCAACTATATATGTCTTTATCTGTGTTAACATTCTTTCACGCTCAGAAGAAAGACACTATTTTCTTTCATTATCGCATTAGAAATGATAAATGGACTTGAGTTAATAACAAAACTAGCTTGTTAGATAACTGTTAATGTGATACCTTGGACCCAGATGAGACTGCAGACTCTAGGGAAGATAGTATCAGAGCAAAACCTGAGACAATTCCACTGTGATAATTGTTTGCCAGGGAGGTATGATCAACTTTCAGGCTTCTAGACCCTAAGTTAGCAAAAAGAGTAAATATGTAAAAATTGAAGTGCCATGTCAAACAAACATGTTGATTTTTTTATAGAAACAAACATGTTGAATTACCATCAATAAGTCTGTGGTTATTATTTCTTTTTTTACTTGTTTTTCTAGATTTGGAAGCTGAGATATTTCTACTTTTATCTTCAGCTGTGTGATTGCCATGAGATTCTTGCAACAGTAGTGCTTCTGATTGCACCAAGCCTGAGCTTCTACCAAAAGTGAGGCGTCGGAACATGCTCGGTTTTGATGATTTACTTTCCCCGTCAACATCTTCATACATCACATCTTCAACTATTACACGCCCAGTTAAGGAAGATGTTGCCTATGAAGATATGACAGTACATTAAGGAGAAAAAGCTCCAACAGAATGAAACAATTAGTGCAAATGACAAAAGGACTGATAAGCAAGAAGCAGACGAAATGATAGAAATTAAGCAATTATGGTGATGAGTTGGTTACAAAAAATGGATACAATAGTAACAATAAAGGACAAATAATTTTCTACCTAGAAAGACGACAACAAAATGAATCATACCACTGATTATTGTTTAAGCAAAAAAAAAAACAAAGGAGAATTATTGACCACTGCATGCTACCAGCATATGACAAGGAAAAATATGTTGGATTTTATTTTTTGAGACGGAAACATATGTTAGATTTCTTATCAAAGAAACCAAAATTCTCTGACATCAGGTCATGTTATCAATTATCATCACTATTAAAACGGTTTTCAACAATAACCAAATTCCAACCAGTTTAAGGAGCAATTAATCAAACTGTTACCAACATGAAGATATGAACTATCTTACATAGTATGCTGGTGTACACTGAAGATAATACTAACATGAAGTAGCTTAGTCCAAAAAAACATGAAGAAGCAAGTGATGATAGGCACAACAAACCTCGTGAATGATATTCCGCTCCTTGACACCATCACTGGCCATCATGAACCTGAAATATCCAAACAAATGCTATCATTCTATGTTTGATAACCATCAACCTTTTAACAGCAAAAAAACTTAGGCTTTTATCATCAAGCAAGTAAATAGTAGGACAGATGTTACTAATATGTGACTTTATTACGAAGTATCTCACTATCTCCATTGTCAGAAGGATGTCCTAAGAAAATCCCAAGACCCCCCATGTCAAGCATATAATTGTTTTGACTTTTTCTAGGATTTGTTCGTTACTATGAAGATGCATTCAGAGTCTACCCTTTTGAGAAAGAGATTGAGAGTATAGTTGAATAATATTTATGGGACCTACAAAATCTTTTTTTTTCTTTTAAGAGTGAAATCTTGTTGGTCTTTATTTGTTTGGCATGAGGCCAAAGCAAGCTGTTTCGTTATGTCTGCTCTTACATATGGGCCGTTAGATCAGATAAATAAAGTGGTACCAGATCTAAATCACAAATCCTTTATGGACCCCCTTCAACAGGGATTCTGTTTAGAAAACTGACACATGCACAAAGGTGAAGTTATATCTTAAGCTTCTGGGCACATTTAATACAAGAGTTGGATGTTCTATCAACGTTTGCATCTGAAATTATCATCAATTACACACAAATGGCTTCAATACAAATATATTCTCAAGAAAAGATTTTCACGTACGGAATAGGAGACTCATCTTCAGTCTTTCCAGGTGCCAAATTTTTAACAAGAGGAGATAGATCCTTCTGAAGAAAATTGTATATCGAAGAACCAACAGTAAGAATCATGATTAATTCCCCGACGCTAGAACAATTGAAGAAAATTTTATATGAAAAGAAGGAAGCATTCAATATCATATAGATGTCCAATTGTATATTTGATGAAAAATTACCTGGATCTCATCCATGTTGGAATGGTCATGACTTGAATCCAAGAAAACCTGCAAGAAACTTACATTAACAGTAACCAACTGCATTCTTCAACCAAGAAAAGGAAAGCTAAAGAAAGGCAAGGTTGCATGTCTATCTTCAGAGGAGGTACCATTATCAGGCGAGCTGCTTTAGAATTTTCTACTATAAGCCACTGCCCTTCTTCTGAAGCGAACAACCATTCATTAGCTCGACCCTGGAATCCGAAAATCAATAATGTACCTCAAAACATAGCTAAAATCATAGACAAGTAATCCTCTTTTTTTTAGGAGCATACATATGTATCATCAACATTTATGAAGATGTATCAAGTTAACTTTATGCAACCACTAAGCATAAAATGATTACTATGCAAAAGATAATAAAAACCTATGAAATTATTTACACAAATTTCACCTCAATGAAAATCAGAATCCATGCTTTGGCACAATGAACAAATTAAATCATCCACTACATTGCACCATCCTATAAAATGGTGGATAACTTGAGATTATGTTCTCACTGGGAAGACACGTTCATCTTTGTACACCAAGGTTGTCAAAATTGCGTGCCAACTCGTAGAATCATCCGATTTTACGATCTTACCTGAGAAAAACGTGTTGCGACGCTTGTGAACTCGGTCTGAGCCAGCACGCAATAAAATCGCGTGCTGGCTCGTAGAAACGGTTGACCTTAACGTGCTGGCTCGTAGCCAGCACGCAATAAAATCGGCGTGCAGCCGTGTCCACCTTAAATTTTTTTTTCTAATCGCATGTTCATGTCGGCCCCATGTGATGCCCTACTTAGTGCTTACCTCGTCTCTGGCCCTAAATCATCTCATTCTGCTGCCTCCCTTCGCATGTTCGTGTCTGCTGCTTGCGGTGGCTGCCTCCTTTCGTTCGCTGCTGCCTCCCCGCCTCCCTTCGTTCGCCGCTGCCTCCCTCTGTTTGTGTCTGCTGCTTGCTGTCGCTGCCTCCCTCCTTCACAGGTTTTTCTTTCTATCTCTTCCCCTTTGTTCACCGGTTTTCTCTCTTGTTCGCCAGTGCTTTTCTCTCCCTCTTCCCCTCTCTCATCCTCTCCCTCATGCGCCAGCAGAAGAGGGACGACAACGTCTCTCTTCTGCTCGCGAGCAGAAGAGGACAGACAACATCCCTTTTCTGCTCGCGAGCAGGGAGGATGCTCCTCCATGGCTGTCCTCTTCTGCTCGTGAGCAGAAAAGGAAGGACAAAGAGTGACTCTTCTGCTCGAAGAGGGCAGAAGAGTCCTCTTTTGTTTGAGCAGTAAAGGCAAGCAGCAGAACGTGTGGTCCCACATTTTTAAAATTGAAGTATTGAAGCAGTTTATAGGATTGAATTGTAGTATGTATTTATTATTAATTTGTTATCGATTTACAGACTATAAGTTACTAATTTGTTCCCAAACTTCTTATTTTTTTACAAATTAATATACATAATTACATGTAATATTTTATATAATTTTGGTAGAATCGGGCGTGTTGTGCTACGATCTCACGCTTTACGTGTTCACCCGGCCTTTCCGTATCGACTCCGATTTATGAGTTTGACAACCTTGTTGTACACCATGTACACCAATCTATAAATATAAATTGTTGTGCAGTTTTTTAGTCATCAAAATGTCCACCAGGCAGTGCAGAAAGCTAAATTCTTTAAATGATTTCATTCCTAGCATAGCTTTAAGCACAAAATAATATAAATATGGCAAAATGCCAAGCATCCAACTAGAATACTCAATATCAACCATCTATGTTAACATTCACTATAATACTATCTCACCTTTATTAACAGATGGAATTTGTATTTGACTGAAGTTTTCAAGGTTTACAGTATTTGACTACTCGGTAGATCTGAAGAACTTGAAATAGTGTACTAAAGGAGGAACCAATATAGCAAGAAGTTTACTACCTTGGGCACAATAAAAACACCACAGAGATAAGAGAATGGTCCTGATTGTTGAGAATCCAATAGCACGGCTTTGTATGTATGAAGGGACTTTCCTTGTTCACCGAGAATAAATTGACATCTTCGTCCAGATACTAACTCATTTAGATCTCCTTTCGCACCTAGCTTCAGATCTTCCAGAGAATACATGGCATCAGCAACAGAATAGTCGCCACGACATTTATTCTCATCTTCAACGGCATTGAATAAAGCTTGAACCTGAAAAAGAAAATGGGAATATAAGCTAAGAGTTCGCAGACAATTGTAGGTTATGCAAGGATAATTTTCTAAAGATGAGAGAATTTTTTCTTGTTCACCTGATTCTCTTTACAGTTTACCAAAGAGCGATCAAACAACAATTCAATTTGCTTTAATACACCCACTTTTTCCTTCTCCACAACCACCATAAATGTCTGGAATGCAGAATGGCTACCAGGTTTGTGGGGAATAGCATAAATACTTGTTTTCCATCCGAATCTTAATTCCGAAAAGATCAAATCTGTAAAAGAAGATAGAGAAGTCATCGACCCATAATTGATGTCCAAAATTATTACAGTTAGTAAATAAACATGAAAGTAAGTCTCTGCATACTTAATCTGCACAAAATGTTTAAATTAGAGTTCAGGTCAAGAATCTCTTATTGTAAAGAGATTTTATGGGAAACGCATACTTATATAATATTACAATTTTCCAAAAAGATGTGAATACAAATCAAAGAAATTAGTAAAGAAAAATCACATCCTTGGAGAAGATGCAAAACAAAAATCGTTGTAGAATTTTAATTGCCTACAATCAAGATTGTCAAACTCATAAATTCGGAGTCGACATGGAAAGTCCGAGTGACACATAAAAACATGAGATCGTAGCACAACAGTCTGATTCTACCAAAATTACATTGTAAATTACATGTACAAAAATGAAAATATATAAGACCAGCAGCGGGAGAAAAGACATAAACTCTACTCAATGCCTATAACAATAGTTGCATATCATTAATGAAACATAACTAATAATCAATAATATAAAATCTAGCAGTGAAAATTGAAAAAACACCAAGCAAAGGGGACTGAAGGATGTGATAAGTCCTCTTCCGCTCGAGTAGAAGAGGACAGACCACAGCAGAGGCCCTCTTCTGCTTGAGTTGATCCTCTGCTGAGCATTCTGCTTGAGCTAATCTTCTTTCTGCCCAAGCAGAAGTGGAAGCATGAGCTCCTGTGTCCTCTTCTTCTCTCAAGCAGAAGAGGCCAAGAAAGAAGGGAAAGAGGGAGAGAGAAGAGAGAAAACCCGTGGCAGCAACAGCAGCAAACGGATGCGGCAGCAACAGCAGGGAATGACAGCAGCAAAGTAAAAAAGCTTGAGGAAGAAGTGTACTGCATTGTTTGGATTTGGGGCTTGGAGAGGTAATTAGAGCATCACTTGGGACCAAAGGGAAAACAAAATATTAAGCTTGAGACAGCTGCGCCTTTATTGCATTTTGTGACCAGCGATCCTTTGAGCCAGCACACGATTCTATCACATGCTGCTTAGAACGAGTTTAAGTTTGATACAACTCATTCTTTCCTTGGTAAGATCATAAACCCATCCAATTGTACGAGTTAACTCACAATTTTCACAACCTTGCCTCTTTTTTTAATAATTCTGAATCTCTGATTCCATAGTGAGCATATATATGAAGATAGTACACATTTATCATTTCTTTTGAGACTATTATTTTTTCTATTAACATGGAAGCAAACATACCTAAGACATGAGATTCTGATAGGGTGAGACAGAGATATTTTCCTCCAGATTTAAGTACTCTCTTAACCTGAAAACCATGAAGATCTAACTCGGATGATGATCACAAATGCAAATAGAAAATTTTCTCAAACTTAAAAATACATCACATATTTTTTCAAAAAAAGAAAAATACATCACATATGAGAGAGACGACCAGATTCCATGTCCACAGTACCTCCTTAAGGTATTTGGTTCCAAGCTCTGATCCATGTTCTGGTTCCATTAGTGCATCCAACCCTCCTTTATCAAGAACCACATCAAAGAACTCATGTGCAAACTGGGAAAGTGATGTTACAATGTGTCTTCTTAGAATAAAAGAGGAATAATGGAAACTGAGTATGCCATGCACTTGCATAGGGAATCCTTAATATTAAAACATCAATATATGAGATGTTGGGACACTCATCAAATTCCATCCAAATAATACATAAATAAACCATATCCTGATTGATCATGCTTCAGTGATTTTCCACATGACTTTAACTCCTAGTATTGGAAATGGAAGAAAGTAAGTAATCTGGCAAAAGTTTTGCCTTGTACTTAAATATCGATAACACATATTAAATCTTACTTCCCAGTTCCCATTATGTTTGCTTGTATATCACCAATAACTATTCATTAGAATGACATATTTTAATGACTTTAACAATCTAGTTCTTTCTGTTTTTCTTGTGATGGATGAAAAATCTATAATCTTTTGTTTATAGAGGATAGCTACTATCTTTCTTTTTTTTTTAAGCCAATAAAGATCGCAAAAGCTAACAAATAGTTCTCATTTCTTGAAACACCTTTGGGAAATCACTTTTTTTTGCCCAAACGTTACGAAAAAGCACTAAAAGAATGAAAAAAGCACATGCTTTCTGTTCAATTCTGTCTTTCCTCTAAGGTCAAGGGCGGAGCCAAGAGGGTCCAAGGGGGTGCATTGGCACTACGAGGACATGGTTAAATTTTTAGAGTAGTAATTTGTTTTCACATGTGCTTGTTATTGGCCAGATGAAAATGCCTTGATACAAGGATTAAAAAGATCTTAGTTTAATTCCTCTTTATCTCTCCACTTTTTTTTTACTTTTTTTATGCTTACTTTACCTTTTTCATTTTCTTTTGTTATTTATCCTTTATCTTTCGAAAAATGATCTTATATTTTATATTAACTATAATTAATATGAATAACTATATAAATTAACGAATAATTTTGCACCCTGAATCAAGATCCTGACCTCTGTCTACACAGCTCAACTAAAAGAATGGAACACTATACATAACAAGGGGATCAGATACCTGGAGGTCAGTCATGTCCATGACGCGCCAACGCATCTCAGGCCGGGAGCGGATGTTGCGACGGAGCATGTCGGAGATGACGATCTTGGAGAAGTCTACGTTGGTAATTCGCCTGAAGCCGGCGTCGTAGAGGTGCTCGGAGAGACGAGAGCTACCGCATCCCGGCACAAGAATCTGGAACTCGTTCGAGGAAGACTGTGGGAGCTGGGGAAGAAGGGAGGGTCGGAGCTCCGGCCAGTCGGCGTACCACTCGAAGGAGTCGCCCGAGCCACGGAGGGCGAAGAACTTGTCCCAGTTCTCCTTGCTCGTGAAGTCACCGAGGGTATCGAGGATGGCCAAGCTCGCGCCGTTGCCTTTCGCCGCCGTCTTCTTCGTCGCCATGGATGGAGAGCGAGCGAGCGATCAGTTGGATTGAAGTGGGACTGCAATGGTAGGGAGACGGGTTGCGAGGGATTAGGGTTTAGAGGGAATCGGATAAGGTTAAGGTGGAAGCGCCGCGGTGCACGGGATGCTGAGGGACACAAGAGACCCTGCGTTCTGATACGAGGTAATATATCTTCGGTAAAATTTTCAGGACTTATCATATGCTACAACACATTATGGATGATTTCTGTATAAGTTTAAATTATCATCTTACTAATAATTAAGAGAGCTATATCTTTCTAGATTATGAGTACGTACATTTTGATAAGTTTATCTATTCAATCAAATTTTTAAAATATCTCAATTTTTAACTTTACCCTTTTGTTTATACAAAATAATATATATAATTAAAGTTCAACATTTTTTAAAGATATTTTAATATTTTTTTATTTAATAATTTAAATTTATAATTTATGTTATTAGTACTTATCTATAATGTGATATTATCAGTAATTTATAAAGTGGTAACATACTTTATTGGTTATCTAGGTTATCGATTAATAAAAGCGGAAATGTGCCAAACAGCTCCGTAATATTTAGATCACCAAATTAATCATTTTAATTATTTGGATATTGAATTTGTAACACATCAAACTCAAAACAAACACAACACAAAATCGTGTGCAATTTATACATGAGTCATCTTGCCTCTACCCACGAAAACTTTAAATCAGACGACTAACACTGCGTGGTCAAATAGGATATGGATCGTGTTAAGGCAAATTAAACTAAAAAGCAGCGCATGGACCGTGTCCAAGAAGGACACGGACAGGCCAACATGTTAAAACTTTGATTCAATTAAAATAAATTACAAATGTAATTATATTTTAAATTAATCTAAAATTGTAATCCACCCTATATAAACTCATGATCACGAAAGGTACTTTCTTTAATCCTCATTAATTATAGTCTACCGTCAGGTAACTCTCTATCCTCCCTTCTCCTCTCTCTCTCTCTCTCTCTCTCTCTCTCTCTCTCTCTCTCTCTCTCTCTCCGAGAGGACGGAGATCGGCGACACGTGGAGGAGGAAGAAAATCATCTCTCGCGAAGGACGAAGGAGGAGGACGATTTAGGACAAGAGATGACTAGGAGATAACTGCATAATATAGAAGCTATGTAATTAGAATCATTAAAGAAGATTAATTATTAGATTTTTATGGATTATTGATGATAATAGAAAAGTTTTTTGGATAGATTGATTCTCTATCATTAAGATTTCTATTGTTCTCAAAATTCGAGAGTTTTTCGTATGTGATTGGCCTTCAGATAGTACTTAAAGTGCATAATGTACGCCTGAATAAGGGGCGTGTTTCCCGTGACACGATCCACATCTTCAGGTATTGTGTGTGAGAAACACTGAGGACGGATCGTGTCGACTTTCGACATGGGTCCCATCCGCCGATGAAAAAATAATAATTAAATCATTAAAAACGGATCACGTGTCATATTGACATGATTCGTGTTCCCGGAAGGGCGATCGTGTTAACCCATGGACATAAGCCATGCTCGCGAGATCCTATTTTAAAGATAAGAAATGGGTCATCTCGCTCTCTGAAGTGACTCATGTTTTCTCGAAGAAAATAATAAAGAAAATCCTATAAACGAAATGAACCATGTTGTTTGAACATGGTTTGTGTTGCAAAATGGTACACATTGCCTTGAAACCGGGGGTTCTGTCACCGATGATGCAGACCGTGTCTTAGGGCATACGATGATATGTTGTACGATTATTTGATTTTGATTCAAGGTATGATTAATGGACTTTCACATGAACCTAGTCTAATAGGTAATAAAAAATTAAAAGGCGTTAATGATTGTGATTGAATGTATCACATGAAGATGATGGCCCCTGACGAACTAAGGGATTTATCTCTATTTTTTACTGAAATTTTTTGGGAATCACTGAGTCCTTTGACTAGTGTTCTGGAGATTCTATTTGGGTCAAAGGGGGACCTTCATGGCCTAGCTAATTATACTGGCGCCGATGCTTACCTGAATATTCTTACATTGGTAATGGCTCATATTTGATTTAAATAAAAAATGATGTAAAAAAACACAAAAGAGGTACGGATCGCTTAATTAACTAGGCATGAACATATTGAGACATTGTACACTCTGAGAATTAGGTGTAACTAATGTCTTATCACTGTTGTTGATATGAAAGATGAAAAGACTAATAAATATATATTTTCCCATATATCTTTACTGTTTAAATTGGAAACGAAAGGATTTGTTCAAATATATATATTAACTCCTAATTATTATCACTTTTATATGATCTTTATATATTAAGCATCATAGCTCATGGATATTTCTCCAATGTGAATTCAATTATGTAGGTAATCCAAATGTCTAGATGTTGATGGTGCAGAAGATGTAGTTCGTGGTAGTTTGTTGTGAACATGGAATAGGATCATGATTTGAGTCATGAGAGTGATATTATAAAGAAGAAAGAACTCTGATTAGTTGATGTCTTTTATTTATTTTTAGTCTTTTTTCTTGAACTCATGTAATAGATTTTTATTTTCTTTATATTTGAAATGATGTTTTAGTTTGAATGTTGGTCTTATGAGATATGTCTATGATGTTGACCTAGCATTTGTTCAAAGTTAAAACAAAAGATGTAAGGTCATAATTCACTTCGTCATGTGGCGAGATGTAATTTCGGGAGCGTTACAAGAGAGTGTAAGAACCCAAGGTAAGAGGCTAAAAGTTAATCCCACATGGACAAAATATGAAGATGGTCATGGGCTTATAAGTGGTTACCTCCAAGGTTTTCAAAATCGCGATTCTAACTCGTAGAATCGTACAAGTTTAAGACTCTAGAGTGTAAAATCGAGTGAACTCGACTCAAAATCGGATTAGGTAGTAGACTCGGAGTAAACTCGGTAGAATCGGATAGAATCGGGTAGACTCGGCAGATTTCACATGTAGACTCGACAATTTTATTACTTATGAATTTAACTAGTGTTTGAGAACATAATTGGAAAGAAGTCATGGAATTATATATTAGAAACTTTATTTTATATATATGAGGTGTTAAAATGTAAAGTATAAACTATTTATACCTGGATACAAAATATTTATAATTAAATGACCTTAGGATATAATATTTTTTACTTTATAAGCTTGTACATAGAAACTACAAGTTTACGTCTCGAGTTTACGACTCGAGTTTACCGGATGTAAAACGAGTTTACTTAAACTCTAGAGTTTGAAAACCTTGGTTACCTCTTCATCATTAAAGACGCATTTTAAATTTGTGTGAGTTAATGAGCCCAAAATGAACAATTCACCATTAATATGTGTTTGTATACATAAATCTTCAATTCATGCTACAATTTTAGAATCAGTTTTCTTGTCATGACGCCCAAAAACACTTGAAGTGATTACCTAATCAATCGAATAGTCTACGAATTTCAATTCATTTTCATATGAAATAAGTACAAAATCACCATCTGAAGTCACAATCGTAGTATTGTGATTATCTTCATTTTTTTATTTCTTCTTATTTTGTTGTTTCTTTCAATTTCTATAATTTTGTTTCATATGATACTTATTATCATAACAATAACACAAAAAATATTCCTTCAAATCATGATATATCATCATTACCTTTAGGACATTTACTTTTGTCTCTTTTCCTATTCTTTGCGACAAGAGTATGCACAATATTTATTCTCATACTATCTCCTTATTTCTTTATTGAACATATAATATTTAACTATGAAATGTGATATAACACCATTAAGAGTAGAATTGTTGATATCACTAAGGTTCTCCATGACTTTGATAAAAAAAATTAGGATCATTAATCCTTGCATTTCATTATCAAGAGCTATCTTCGTTTATCCTAATTAATTTACTAATTTTTGAAATTTGCTCAATTGTTGAAAAATAAAATTTTCATCTCAAATTTTAAAATTCGTCAATTTTTTATCACAAAGGCTTTATTTTGTGATTTATTATTTTCATACTGTAGGATCTAGATGGCACCAAGAGGGGGGAGAATTGGTGTATAATTTTTTTCTATTTTAGTTGTGCTAGATTAGTTAGATTACACTTAGCGGAAGCACATAAATTCAAGAGCAAAACAGATAGAGTGAGAGAGAGAGAAAAGGAAAAAAACAAGCACACAAACACAACGTTTATTGACAAGGTTCAGCCGAACTCCAAGCCTACGTCTCCGCTCAGGTCTTCTCGCACTTGAAATCTCCGGAGATCACTATCTCCTTGTTCAAGGGCGAAGGCTCCCTTACAAACTTCTCCTTTCTTGCACGAGGACAAGGAGACGACCTCTTACAAATCTCTCAAGAATTCTTAGTCCTTTCTATCCTGGATTCTTCACTCGAATCACAGAAGGGAAACTAAGGCTTTCTATCACTCAAAGCACTCGCTCAATATTTTTCCAAAGTTACTTCCCAAGACTCTTGGGATTACATTATACACTCTGCACTAAAGACCTAATTCTCTCTCTCTCAGAAAACTAGCCGTTAATGCAAGTACAGTATCTTCACCTACTTCTCTAGTCGTCCGCTGCTCCAACCTTGGTCGACCGCTGCTTAGGTGAAGTCCACACTTGAACTGCCGTCTGGTGCTTCGGTCGTCCA